>CAJVQA010003046.1:0-20413 GCA_910591915.1 Cetraspora pellucida
CTCTTTAACACAACCTTCATCTAATAATACTTGGAGACTTTAATACACATGATGATATTAGTAGCTCTTTATCTAAATTTAAACTTATTAATTATTTACATCACTTTAACATATTTGATCTTGGTGCACATGTTGATAATAAGTACTTTATATAGTCAAATAATACTAGTTACAGTCACATTAATTATATCTGGACTGATTTATTCAATATTCAATTCTTTCTTTTATATAAACTTGATGATAGCAATACCTTAATGCTTAGTGACCACTCTATTCTTATATCTATCTGAACTTTTACTAATGCATATAGCAAACTTTTACATCATTATACTGGTATTAGTTACAGAATTTTTAACTATAAAGCTATGTTAACTGATAAATAGACAGAATTCTCTGACCTCCTCTTTTATAATCTTAGTCTTCACAATATATTACTTAATAGCAATACTAATAAAAGCATTAAAACTACCTGGCATAAAATTAAATATTCAATAATTAATACTACAATGCACTTTTTCTTAACAAAAAAACCTACAAATATAGCTACAACCATCTATATTCTTCTCATTTTATTTTACTTTACACATCACTTAAAGAGCTTGAACATTTAATAAAAATTGTCAAAAACATCTACAACACGAATATGATAAACTTCAGGATTAAGACTATTAATAACAGATCCTATTGTGATCTTCAAACATTTTATCCAAATAATCACTCTCAAATTTATGCATAGATTCAACATGTATAAGATATCTGAAAACAATTATATTATGCTTATCATATAAAAAACTCATTACTATTTTGTCAACAAATCCAACAAACAATTAAAAAAAGATGTAAAATACTTTCAATATATCCTAAACAAGCTATTAACAATATTCTTAACCAATACAAAGCTTCTATTTACTTTTCCAATATTAAACTTTCTGACCAACTTATTACAGATCCCAAACTTATAAAACAGTATATACAATCTTACTTTTATAACTAAACTGCATATTGACCAATTGACTAAGCACAGTTTGACAGCTTCTGATATAACATTATTAACCACAATCACATATTAACATCCAATAGTACAACTTTCTTAACTCTCCTATTACAGAAGAAGTTCTTCAAACTTTGTTACAATTTCTAAATAGAAAAGCCTGTAGACCTACAGGCATTAGCTATAAAATGCTTAAACATGCAGATACTACTTGTATTAAAGCTATTATAACTTTATTCAACTGTTGCTTTAAGTCAAGTCAAATTCCTAAACAATAAAAACACAGTAAAATTTATTTGATTTCAAAACATAATACATTTAATGGTGATTTAAGTCTTACTCACTCTATTAGTCTTATCAAACATATTCAAAAAGTCTATATAAAAATTATTACTATTAGAATCAGTACTGTGTTTTCTTAATATCTAATACTTTCACCTTACAATTATGTAGCCCTATCTAACAATAGCACATCTATATCAATTCATATACTTAATAACCTTATTAAAAATGCATTATGCAACAACAAACCAATTTGGCTCTTATCTCAAGATACAAGTAAAGTATATAATGCAGTTAATCTTATTCTTCTTTAAAAATCTTTACAATGTCTTGTCTTTTCTTATTTTATAATAAATACTATTACTAATATTCTTTATGATTAACAAAACTAAGTTATTATAAATCTTAAACTTACTTCATCATACTTTGTACATAATAACATTGATCAAAGTGAAACTATTACTTCTCTTTTATAAAGAATCTACTATGACCTACTTATCTTATACATTTATAACAACTTCAAAGACTATACCATACAAGTCTCTTGGCTAACTAACCTAAAACATCAAATATATAATAAACTTAGCTTACACTGCTTAGTTCTTGTTATATGAATAATATTCTTTAGATCACATTCTTATAACAAGAACTATCACAAATCCTTTTTGCAGCTAAACTATTCTTTAACATAGCTAATATACAAATTAACCTCTCTAAATCTGTACTTACAACTAACAACAAACAAACTAATTACACTTTTATTATATATAACAACTATTCTCTCACCTTCAACTACCAAATAACCTATTCAAATTCCTTGGATACTAGTTTACATTCAATAACACACAAGCCAAACAAACCAAACTCATTACTGCAGAATCATCACATCTTGTTAAAATTGCAAATACTAAACAAATTACTAATACACATGCATATTATATTATTAATACTTATTATTCCTACAATCAAATATCAACTTTATAACATTGTTTTTAATCAATATACATGTAACAAAATTCTTACAAATTATATAAAACTTGTTAAAAACAAAGCCAAACTTAGTTGTACAATTTTTACTAGTATATTACTTCACTCTTAGCTATATAATTTTCATAATATATAGAATATTTAACTACAATATCATATTATAAACTTTACCAAGAGACTTAATTTTTTTGATCTATTAGAAATAAGTATATGTATTAGACTTCAGCAACTTCAGAACAATCTGTGATTATCTACTAGTATTCTAATACATGATAATCCTATTATTGATAGGTCTAACAAACATACTATTAACTTTAAAATTATTCAACTTTTTAAACATCTTGGTATTATATTTGCATCTAACCTATTATATAATATTTTATATACTGTTTAAGAAGGATCTATTTCACTTGAATCATTACTCTCATCATATTCAAAATACTTAACTTTCAAAAAACAACTTAGATACTATTGTATTCTTTACTTAAATCAACTAACTATATTTAACAACTTATGTCTTTTAGATTGGAAACACATATCTATATATATAAACAAAATTTCTAAAGGCAAACAACTACTTTGGTTTAGTTATTTAGAAGATCAAACTACAAGCCATTTATATAATTGCACTTTTTATTAACATTTATACTTACTTAATACAAACTATTATAGTTATTTAACTAGATATTTTTCTTTACAGAAAAAACTATAACTTATTACAGTACTTGATAATCAAATTATTATTGGCAAAGCTAAAAGACAGTCCTCTTCTTCAAAAACCATCTTTATTACTTACTAGCAATGCTATATAGAATAAAAATTTACTCATTTATATTCATATCTATCTATTCAATCACAAATATGCCCATGTTACTCTTTTAACTCTTATATAATTGCTAACAAATATACAATTAATATTTCTATTAATCTCTCTTCTAGATTTTTTGGTCAAGTTAATACATACAACAAAATCTTCAACTTCAATGCCAATCACCTTAATCTTATATACTTTATTGCAATTTGATATTCTATTTAAATTTTTAATCCTTCTAATATCAACATTACAATATACTTAATTCCAACTATATTTGAATCCAATAATTTAACAGACAATTTTTAGCAAATCACTAATTACAATACACAATCATCAGAACTTTACTTTTATACAAATGACTTTGTTATCAACCTAAATACCTTACAATACTCTATAGGCATCAGATGGGTCCAAATTTTAAACAACAATATATTACATATCTTCCAAGCCCAAATAAGCTACTGGCCTTGCTCATTTAAAGCTAAGCTTACTGCTATCTTATTAGCTCTCATTACTGCTCCTAGAAACTGTACTATACATATACATACTGACTTACAATTTGTAATCTCTAAATATCACAGTTTTTCAAACTCAACTTATACTTTATCTTATATATATACATCATACTTTTTATTATAGAATACTCTTATTAACTTTGTTAAATTATACAATATTTATATTATTTTTCACAAAGTTACTGCTCATCAGAACAATCAGTATAACAACCTTGCAGACCAACTTGCATGTAGCCATTACAATTTGTTATATCTTATCTTTATATCCTATAATATTTACAACTCTGCATATACTTTAAACTTTGAAAACTTCTCTTTAGAATTATCTATTTAATACAGTATGCATACAATATGTTATGTACATATTTATGCATTATGAATTACACAAAACTATTTTTAAAAATAACACAAAATCCTTAACCAAGTTAATTGGCAAGCTACTTGACTATACATTAACAACAATCAAAAAATTTTAAACTTCTCATACAGCTATCAGTTCTCTACTTTTAAATTCTTTAGAATCAAAATTCTATTAAATAATCTTTTTATTCTATACATTTTACACAAATAATATTACTCATACTCACATATCTGTTACCAATGTTATCAAATCAGTTCTCATCTTTACTGAACAATCTGTCTATCTAATTAATTGCTATATAGTCTTATAAATATTTTACTTTAAATACTAAAATACTTGATACTACTTCAAATACTATAACCAATTTACAAGGTCTAATACCAAATAAACTTAATGATATTATTGCAAGTCTGTTATTCAAAAAAGTAACTACAACACTTGCTATCAAGTTCTTATTTCATCTTAACCAACAAATTTAGCATAAAATCTGAATTCTTATTGTATCTTAAGATCTACAGCTCAGACTCCTAAATATAATACACTTTCAAATGCTATCTTTCTTTTATCATATTCTTTTTTACTCAATTCTATTAGTTCAAAAATAAACTCCTAATATATCCAATAAATTAAATATTAAACTAATTCTCTATACATAATTACTAACACTCAAATCTAGATAAGCCTTGGCTATTCCAGTTGGTTTAGATTACAGATAAATTAGTCTGAGCTTTTATTCTTTCTATAATATTTTAAAACAAAATATACTTTATATAAAATCTCAATTAAATTTTAATAAAGATAGAGGCATAACCTTACTATTAATATTATAAAAAAAAAAAACAAAACTCTTTAATGTTTTTCATATATATTGTATGTGACATATTAAAAAAAACATTAATACCAAGTTTAAAACCAAGTTTGGAGATAAAATATAGGCTGCAGCAAAAGCATTTTATATAGAAGATTTTAATATTATTATAAAAGAAATTTTTGATCTATATAAAAAAGCAGCTATTTATTTTAGTAAAATACTTTTTGCAACATGAACTCTTAGCAAATGCTCTCAAAATAGATTTAGTTATCTTATTTCCAATACATCTAAATATAAATATTTTGTAAAGCCATTTGAAGCAATTATTTTACTTGTATGTAGAGTCAATACACTTTATTACAATTAGCATATAGAATACTTTTCAATTTAAACACTATTATTATCTTTAACTACTTAACAGCTTTAGTCAATTATTAGCAGATACTGAAGCTAAACAGTATATCAAGTTAATAAATCAGTTTTTAAAATTAAAAATAATAATAGTAATTTTTATTGTAAATCTTATTTTATCAACTTGAACTTGTAAACAATTTTAGGAATATCAATTTTTTTGTATACATACATGTGCTAAATCAAGCAAAATATTTATTTTAATCTCCAAAATTATAATTAGTACTGATCTACATTGCAGATTAGTACTTTAAAATTTTACTAAAAATTAGAATTTTATATTAGATTTTAATGTCAAACCAATGAACCCACTCAGGAAACCAATGAAGCAATTATAACATAAATAAGTAAAGTAATAAAAAGTTATAGCAAAAGCTTTAGCTTATTTATATATATAAATACTATTAATAATTTTTTTTACAAAGTACAAGTTTTTTTCAATGTCTTGTTCAATGTATAATAAACCTTTTGAGTATACTATTTACAAAAAAAAATGATACAGATCTGCAGCAGAACTTTCATAACATAAAAATACTAAGCATAGTAATTATAATATACTATACACTCAATATTATATTTTATCAGAAAATACCATTAATGAATAGAAAGAAATGCTAGTGCATGCTATTTATAAATGACTTCTTCTTGCTTTTTAAAAAACTAAAAAACAAGTAATTAAGT
The DNA here is from genome assembly GCA_910591915.1 of Cetraspora pellucida. Classification (NCBI taxonomy): domain Eukaryota; kingdom Fungi; phylum Glomeromycota; class Glomeromycetes; order Diversisporales; family Gigasporaceae; genus Cetraspora; species Cetraspora pellucida. The sequence continues at coordinate 5,854 of CAJVQA010003046.1, forward strand.
TTCCATATATAAAGAGTTAATATTTAGTATTTTTTAAACAATATTTGACATGTGTATTTGTTAACAAAAGAATATATAAGTGTAACTGATTATATGAAATTCTATCAAGAATTAGTTATTGATATTTTAAAAGATTATGAAGATAAAATAGGTGAAGAAGGAATTATTATCAAAATCAATGAATCTAAATTTGAAAAAAGAAAATATCATTGTAACAAATTTATTGATAATATATAAATTATTGATAATATTGAAAAAATAAAACAAAAATGATGCTTTCTAATAAAAGTGCAGAAATGTGATAAAGGAACAATCAAAGATATCTTAAGATAAATATGTTAAAAAAGGATCTATTGTTCATACAGATTGTTGAAAAGGTTATCTGAATATCGATGAACTAGAATTCAAACATAAAACTGTTAATCATTCAGAAAATTTTATAGATTCCAAAACAGGTGCATATACAAATATTATAGAAGGATTGTGAAATAGCATCAAGTTACAGATTGCTTTATGAAATTAAAATAAAGACTTAATTGAATTATACTTATTCAAATTTATTTGGTGTAAAGTAAACAAAAACAGACTCTAAAATGCCTTTATCAAAGCACTATGTTCCATAACATATTATCAACCTGATGATATCACATTGTAACAATTGCATGCATTAATACATGCTAAACTATAGTTCAGCCTATATAAGAAAAAAAGATCAAATATCAGGTTAAACAACACTTAGGTTATGAGAACCACAAGACTAAGACTTTTTGACTAGTGTAGTATAAGGATCAAAGTGTTTAAATAGGTAATCTCCTAGCAGATTACAAGTATGACAACTAATGTAGAACCTGCAAATGGACTACTTAAATAGATAATCAAAAGTTGTATGTGTGACTAGTTATACATTCACCTTGTACAGGTTATAATATTTAATTAAAAACACAATAAAAGCGATAGCCGCCGATAGACATCAGCCTTAGTGAAAGCAAAATAAAAAATAAAAAAATTATAAGATACTAAAATTTGAAATCTTAATTTAAAAATATAAACTTCATATATATATCACTTTTATTATAAACTCTACTTCTAAATTCTAATCTAACTCAAAAAAATGTTTTAAATTCTAACATTATTTCTAATATAATATATTGATTTTTTTGTATTTTTTTGTTAGTATTAAAACATCCTTTATTTTAATAAATATTTTTTTAAGTTTTTTAAACTTAAAAATATCTTACTAACTACCAGACCAAATTCTATAAACTATTTTTCATTTAAATTTTACAAATTTGTAATATTCACAAAAAAAATTCATTAAATTTGATCCGAAAATTTTTATCATTACTAATACATTATTTGAAACATTCAAGACCACGTCAATTACTTCAAATCTTGATTTATTTTTATTTTGTTACTAATTTAAGCGTTTTTTCGTAGGTTTATTTGGTAATGACTAAAGAAATTTAAAATTTTTTTTAAATAAAAATATAAAGTTATCGTTGTAAACTTGGTAATTTAGACTTAGAATAAGAATCGATTGAAATCTATCTATATAGCAGTCAAAACGATAGAATTTATTAACTCAGTATGGCAGATAGAACATTATTTTTTGATGCAATAATTATATTAAAATTTTATTAAACATAATATATTCAATTGGACGATTAAATCATAGTAGATCGATTGTAACCGAATGAACAAGGAATTATTACATGATCTCGAGATCCCTACTAATTGTAAGGAATATCATTTGCGAAAAAAAAGTAATAAATTCTTAATTGAATTATTATTTACTTACCTGATTTAGATGTTATGAGGTTGGGTGTTAAAAGGACTCCAAATTCCTCTAACACTTGGAGTAGTAGATATTACTGGCTTCTTGAACCTTTTATTATTTTTGAATCCCGTATTATCACGTATAAGATTCACTGTCTCCACAATATCTTTGCGACTCTTATTCCTAACACTTATTCCTTTTTCTCTACCATTTACTAGAGATTAAAGGAGATGTTCGTTAAATATATGAAACATACGTTAAAAAGTCAAGTAGTCCATTGATAAAACTGACGATATAGCCCACGAATGAATGGATGTTTTGAGGGATTGGGAGTTACCACAATCTCAATTTGTGGATTTTGTTTAGCGAACGGAATTAAGCGAGTCTTTAAATATTCACTAATAATCGTATAATAAGAATCATTATACGGCGTAAAGTTTCACTATTGATGTTAAAAAAAAAAAAAAAAACCTATATTTTACATCATGCCACGACTGCTTCCACTACGTTCACAATATGTAAATTCAATTTTTCGGCATGGAAAGACAAATGCCCCAACGCCATTCTTAGCCAAAGAAATTATCGTTTTTTTTTGGTTCATAGGTAGGGTTGAAATTACATTTTACAAACTTAATTTCATGCAAATTTCACACGTGATATATAGTGTGAAAAAATTTTACTGATCAAATCGATGCACATATGATCCAACCAATCACATTGGATCATATGATATAATGATTCAGAAACTTACACAAACTTACGGTAATTTTTCATAGGTTTCTGGGTCAGATAAAGTAAATAAATGATCAATCAAATTATGTGCATAACTTAAAAGACCCTTAGTGTTAGTATTATGATTTCATTATTAGCAATAAAGTTTGATTTTTTAAATTGCTGGCTTATCGTTATTTATCTAATCGTAATCATTAAATCACATGCACAAACAGATGAGTACTGATCAACAGGTATAAATTCCGAAACAGTCAGTGAATCGCAAATAAACTCCTTAATTATTGGTTTTTTTTTTTTTTTTTTTAAGCATTCAAAATATCATGACAAGTAATGAAAAGCTTGGGTATCACTCTGGCAATACTGAATCTGATTCAAGCATTTCTAATACAGATGATTTGCCAAAAATCTTAGAACCATCAATTTTTGGTTTTCAACCTACCAGTGATATTACAAAAGTAGTAGGCGACTTCCTATATAATCATGTTGGCAAAGAATATGTAGAGGTGGCCATTGTTTAATAGTTAACTTCATCGTTTGTTATTATTAAATTTACTAATCGTTTGAATTCTTAAACATTCAGATAGAAGCCAAACTGGGTATACTTGTAGATAAAAATCTGCAGACGCGGATTAATTTACCCGTTATAAGTGAAACTGGTGCGAACTAATAAATATATCGTGTTATTTACATGTTATTCTAATGGTATTTAAATTATAGTTATTAATCCTCGTGAGGATGGATGGTTCAATTTCAAGAGTAACATGACAACTGTACTTTTTTTTTTCTCTTTTTGTAAAATAATTTGAATTGATAAATCCAATTAATTCTCTAATTAATCTCAATATTTGATCTTTTAGGCACAACACCGTAATTTCAACCAGTTATTAAACGAGCGTGTGATTCAAACAAAATCACCTTATAAAGTATATATTACCTATAGTTATCGTGTTAATATGTGTCACAGCTGATGCTGGAATTAAAATTGGGAACTATTTTATTATGGAAATTTAGAAAATTTTGGGTATTTTTTTAGGTTTAGGCTAGGATTTAGGATTAGAGTTTATAATGAAAGTGTATGTATGGATTTTAGTAGGGATTATATTTCAATTATATTTCAAATTGAGACCCCAAATTTCAGCATCAGCCGCGACAATATGTTTTTGAATCATAGTAATTTGATTCTCACTGAAATAGGGCGACTCTGTGGAATACAAACATCTATATGAAACTGATAGATTCTACACCGGAACTGGATCCGGAAAAGTCAGGGTCACTGTAGATCAAAGGACCAATAAGGTTTGAATTTGAAATGATGGATTAAATTGTTACATCATAATTTTTTTATTAAATAAATTGAATTTCAGGTTACAGATGGCGGAATTGTTAAAAAGACCAATGTTGCGCATTTAAATATTTACTCCCCGAATACTCACCTTGATTATCGTATATCTGTAAACGTTGAAAAACCGAGTAAGTAATTATATGTTGTCTATTGTAATTCACAAAGATCTATTAAAGATTTATATTCCAATTATTATCAGTGGAAATGCCTAATGGTCAGCATGTCTTTGAACGGAATAAAGACAGACTAACCTATACCCATCAATTATTCAAAATTGATCTGACTCAGGTCAAAGGTCCTGAGGTTGGTATTTTATTTCCATTCCCTTTTCTTGATTATTACATATGTAATTTATACTTATAATTATAATCATTAGAAACAAAGATTACCTGATGGTACCCTACCACTTCCAGATTTGACTCATGAACTTGAAGTAGAATTTCTGAACCCACGTATTTTGCTTGAGGAAAAACTTAAAATTGAACAACAACAAAGTAATCGTTATTTAGACATAATTGAAGTTTTTCTAAATAATATTAGAGTGTTGGCAAAAAGATCATTGCCGCCATAATAATGGCCTGAGGCATAATTAATTTCAAAGGTAAGTGCATATAAAAATATAAAATGTTTTTTTAGTGTACAATTAGTTGTAAATGCAGGTAAATTAATAAATTTAGTCAGAAATGGATCTTTGTCATAACCAATCCTCAATTTTTATTTTTTACTACTTTATTAGATTTATTTAGAATTAGGTTTATTTTTATTGTAAAATTTTGAAGTTACAACTTAATTCTATTTTTAAGTTTAATATTGGCTTTTTATAAATGGTTTTTGTAAAACTTTTTCTTTTCATGATGCATAGATATGTACTATATCCTGGGTCTATTAAAGGTTTTTAAATTGGCCAAAATGAATTAGACTTGGGTCTTGTATATCCACTTTTATGATATTAAATATTTTAATAATAAAATTAGGACGAATCTAATTGTAACATGATGTTACACACCTCATTCGTAACATCTTACTTAGTGTAGTTAAAACAACAAAAATTCGTGCAATCCTAACTCTAAATTCTATGGGCAAACTACAGGGGTGTTACATGTAACAGCTGTTACGAATACATTTTTTCATAAAATTAAATAAAATAAACTTATAAATTGAAAATTTAATAAATAGACAAGCAACATTTACTAAATACTATACCTTGATCGCGAATTTTCTTATCATATTTTGGTCTTTTATTTCGATTATAAATACCTATTAGAAATTTCATGTTCATATTAGTATATTAAATTTTATGTTTATTTATTAGTGGTTTTTCTTTTTTCATACCTTGTTAGTTGAATCAAATTTATAAAGTTTATGATTTTTTAGAATATTAAGATTAGAAGATTAGAAGGCGCTAAGTTTGTATGTTACACAAAGAAAATTTAAGTCAGCTTTGAAAACTTTCTATTTTGGATTGAAGTTTTTCTATATTAGTGCTGTTGCTGTTTGATTTTAACTGTAATGCAGTATTAACTAAAAAAACTTGATGGTCTACTAGTATATATTGCCCTTGCATTTATTTTTTTTAATAGACAAGAGTATTATATTTTCTAGGAAATATACTTCTTTATTTACTTTCAATAAATATTTAAAATGAGACTTCGAATATCTTTGGCACATGGTCTATTTAATGGATTAGCATCCCAACATTTTCATTAAATCAATATAAATCTGAGGTAAGTTACTAGTAAATTTTGGAGGAAGACCATTAAGAATATCCAAAATAAGAAATTCATCATGAATACGATCAGAAAAAGGCTTACAACTAGTTATCATTTTCCACATAATCATTCCGAAGCTGTAAATATCTGATGTTTCTGTATAATTCTCACCATTGAATATTTCTGGTGCAATATATGGTGTTACTTTGTATATTTCATCTGTTATCGAATTTGCTGGCTTACTTACTCCAAAGTCTGCTATTTTTATACCTCCGATAACATAAGACTTATTCATCAATGAACAAGTATATTACCAGTATAAAGATCTCGATGAATAGTTTGTTTACTATGAATTTTTTCGAGTCCAAATGCTATATCTGACAATATATTTGTAAATTATCTTATTGTGCAAATGGCATTACAATCATATAATTTTTTGTTTTAGGATGTTGAGTGATGGCATAATATCCATGTATATAATTACTACCATACCGACCAGAACATTGAAAATAATTTTTTAGCAAAACAAGTTAATAAAATTTTAATAAGAAATAAGTTATGTAATTAATATCATTGTTTACAATACAACCCTCATTTAAAAAATCTGATTTATATTTTCGGAATAGTTTGTATGTTTTACTAAATCTGCCTTCGACAAGATAAGTAATATTATGAAATTGATTATAGGGAATAAATTCTATAAAACTTCTTGTTCACTTAGTTTAGGAAGCCAATTGTCTATAACATCATTTCCACTTAGTACAATTTCATTACAAAAGTTACATTGTTGTGCATTTTTTTCTTTATGAAACCTCGGGTCTCTTGCATTTATTACACTTTATAATTAAAGAATTTCTGGTCTTAGTACCCTTATTTTTTATGCGCAAATTTGATAAATTATTAGTGTTCATTATTTTAGTTAGATTAATGGTAATTGTAAATAAAAATGGTGTAATCATTATACAAAAGAATTTGAACTAAAAAATATCAATATCAATATTAAAAGTTTGTGATTTCGAATAACATAAGTTATTGATTTTATTATATTAAATCATTTAATAAAAATTACACCATAAAGAGCATATATTAACAAGAATGTTCTCTTTTTTCTGTAAATCATAGATCAAAAAATTTTTGAAACACTTGAGTTATTAATGTTAAATTATTTAAAAAAGTGCAGCTCAGAAATTCTTTAAATTCGGAATCATATGTAATACTTGAGTGACTTTACAAGAAGGATTTTGAAGTATTCTTCATGTGCACATGATTTTTTTGGCAAAATATAATTCAATTTTGTAGTATGTCAAAGTGTAAATTTTTTTTTGATAGTATATATTCAGTAATACTGTAGTAAATGTAAAATTTTTAATAGTAAGGTCACACGAACTTATACTACGTATCAATTTCACATCATAGTGACCCGAATCTTAATTTTATTTTATAACTGTTCTCATAATTTCTGAAACACCTAGTAAAAATCACCGGATTCTGATTCCAGTATGATTGGTATGTACGTAAATTACAATTTACGTTACATACCCCTCACGATTTTCAGAGGCCTAGAATGTAAAGTACTCCGGGCATTAAGGACATATTAATTGCACTTGGGAATGTAAAATACCCGGTACTAAAGATGGATTAATTGCACTTAGAATATATAAAATATTACTGCGGCATTCATATAGTGCAACTACGCTGACTATAGGATCCTCCAATTATAATACTCATATATACTGCTTACACTGTATACGTACGGGTTCAATATTTATTAAGAAAAATAATCTATGCACTTTCACTGTGTTTAGTGAATTCCTTTTTGGGGTTTAGGTTAATTTAAAAAATAAATGTGCACTATGATACAAATGGTTAGATCAGCTCGGCTCACGCTAGTTTTGACCAAGCTTGGCCTATAGGCCGACCAACCTTGAGTTGAGCCGAGTCATTATCGTTACCCTAATTTAAAAATTAATTTGAGTTACAGCTTTTTTCATAAAAAATTGATCGAATGATTATTTGGTCGATTCGATAAGTTTTAGATTTCGGTAATGATCGATTATGCAATAATCTGTATAGGGAAAACTTTTAAGTATCGGACTTTACAATAAGAGACGCAAATGATAATTAGTGTTGATCAAATACTACAATATTATTTGAGTGTCGTCAAGGGAAAACCTGTCATCGAGCTTTCAATTATATTTGTATCGGTCACAATCAGTATAATTTGTTAAAGACTGTATCCAAAACAAAATAAAATATAATTGAAAATCCGATGGCAGGTTTTTCCTTGGCGGCACTAATTCATTTAACCGCGGTTATTTCAGACATACGAGGTCTCTATAATATTTATCATAGACGAATAAGCTAAAGGATCTTTAGTTATCAAATCCATTGTTTCAATACTCTCATCTAATTTTTGCTAGTTTTCTTTTTGACTTATATTTATAATAATCATTATATATCAAAACTTTTATTTTGATTTCGTTGATTATAATTCTTTACACGGTTCGACAAAGAATAATAAAATCTTGGTTGTTTAAAATAATAACGCGTTATATATTTTTTTAAATCAGTAATCAATTCTTGTTCATATTGAACTTTTTCATTAGCGCCTGCTCGTGTAATGTATTTATAATGAAAGCTTGTCATATATTCGAAATCTTGGCAATTTTATTGGCCAAAAAACGGCCAATTCGGCCAAATATATATATTTTTTGGCCGGCCAATGGCCAAAAAACTTGGTTTTGCCGATAAAATTGACAATACTAGCGCTAGCTTTTTTATATTTTTTGTCAAGATCTGTTAGTTGGCAAGAACATACCAAGCATACTAGACATACGTTTGAGTGTAAACTTAATCTTGGATGCGTTACTTCGTCCAAAATACAATTGCAAAAAATATCATTATATTACTTATCATATGTTATTATTATATTTTATAGATTTTTTTTGACAAAAACTGACTGGAATTACAGTTAATACTAACCTAATGTGGGGTAACTTGTCGGGATTTTGATCGGCTAGGGTTAGAATTAAGGTTTGGGAAGGAATTTGGTGTGCAGAACATTTTTACTTAGAAAATTCTACATTGATTAATTAGCTAGTTTTTGAGATAATGTGTTTATAGATGTAAAACACCATAGGTGCGTTTTAGTAATGTCTTTAAATTTAACTCAAATTCAGATGTGGACAAGCTTTCGAATTATATCTACATATGTACGTACACACATACACTTCTACGTACGTACTTACGTTGTTTGCTGAATATTTTACGTTGGCCGCGATCTGTTGGCAAATAGTTATATGGCTCTAGGATTGGACTTCATAGTCTTGAACCTAAATCTGATACTTCATTAGTAGACTTGCAGCCGAATTATTAAACCATTCGGCCTAACTGTTTGGCTCGCGACTCATGTCTATCAAACCAAATATTAGCATAATAACTAGTTAACGTTAAAAATATAAATTAATAATCATCAAGGTGCGGATTGCTTCCGTCCAGATTAGAGTCGCTGGTGAAACCGGTGGTTATCTAAATCTGATTGGCTATTAACCTTCATCAGTTCAGTTTCACCACTATTGCCAAGAGTTTCACCAGTTTCACCAACAACTCAAGTCCAGATAATTATTCTTGATATTTTTTAAAGCCACAACGATCTTAAAAATTCGTCGGCTTTTCACCTTAAAAAAGTAATCTTATGTATATAACTCTAAATACCGGTACATAGCAAGCGAACAAAAAATTTTACTCAAAATTCACATACATATATATATGCAAATACTAAATGCATAACGGTTTTATAACTGCATAAATGACTGAAACAGTATATGTATCGGCAAAATTAGTTTGATGAACAAATGATGTATTATGATTAATATAAAAAGTCTCGAAATTTACACTCACATTTTCATAGTTATCAGAAAAATTCAATAATGACAGAAATTAATGCTGTTAAAGCTTCAAAAGACAATAAAACTCTCTGGTATGAACCATTTTTAGATCGTGGTCTTATTCCTGATTTTATTATGCGTCTTGGTGTGAGGAGTTTGCTACAAGTTAGATTGAAAGAAATTGATCATGATGAAGCACAACAGAACCAACAAAGAAAGACAACATACATTAATCAATTAAAAGAAAGATCTATCGCTGAGCACACAAGTAAAGCTAACGAACAACATTACGAAGTATGTCAATTTTTTTTCAACATATTTGTGATGCTGAATAATAATAATAATAAATATCATTACTGTCTTTAAAAAATCATATTCTGCTTAATTACTCAAAGGTTTCTACTGAATTTATGCAAACATGCTTGGGCAAACGAATGAAATATTCATGTTGTCTTTTTCCAAATGGTATGCACATAAATGTTTTCATTACTTTCATAACGATAAAATATTGATACAATGTGACCTAATCTTTTAAATAGGAAATGAAGCATTAGACGAAGCCGAGGAATGCATGTTAGAATCTTATTGCGTGAAATCTCGTTTACAAGATGGAATGCATATATTGGATTTAGGTTGTGGTTGGGGTAGTTTATGCCTGTATTTATGTGAGGTAGATTAATCTTACGCTTAAATTTTGTCATTAGCATATATTTAAATATGATTTAATTATATATATATATATATATATACAATATATATAAAGAAATACCCAAGTGCACAAATTACTGCTTTATCAAACTCTAGTACTCAACGCAAATACATCGATGGTATTGCTCAACAAAAAGGGTTTAAAAACTTACATGTCATTACTGCAGATATAAAAGAATTTGATTTTGAAAATGATGAAAGGTAATTTATTACAGAATTATAAAATTATTCTTTTTCTCCTACTGCTCAAACCAATTTTTTACTTTATCCAAATCTTCAAATTTCACAGATTTGATCGCATTTTATCCATCGAAATGTTTGAGCACATGAAAAATTACGAATTTTTATTCACAAAAATTTCAAAATGGTTAAAACCCCAAGGGTTATTATTTATTCATATATTTTGTCATCGTGAGCAACCTTACGATTTTGTTATTGATGATGGTTGGATGGCAAAATATTTCTTTACTGGTATGTAATAAATATTATGTAATATTTTTTTATATTATCATTCTAATATTCTTGCTTCTTCATCTAATATTTTATACAGGTGGAACGATGCCATCAGCAGATTTGTTTTCTTATTTTCAAACACATTTGCGTATTGTTGATCAATGGACTATTGATGGTAATCATTATGGTCAAACTTCTGAAGAATGGTTGAAGATGATGGATAAAAACAAAATTCAAGCAATAAACCATTTAAAAACAACTTACGGTACGTCTTCATTACATTGTAAAAAAAAACTCTCGATTTCTCAAAATTTAATTTATTTTTGTATAATAGGTGAAGATGCTGTTTCTTGGTTTCATAAATGGCGTACCTTTTATATAGCTGTTGCTGAAATGTTTAAATATAATAATGGTAATGAATGGTTAGTTACTCATTATTTGTTTGAAAAAAAAAGCCAATAGATCTTTTGTGAACAATTTTATTGCCTGTGGTTTTTGATGAAGTTAGTCCACGACATTTCATGCATTGTTTTTTTTTTTGTAAATTCATAAATAATTTCCTCTAAATAAAATTTGATAACGAGATTTAATGAAATCTTTCACTCTGACGTATTAGTAGATTAATTATCAGGTGCCAACAAGTTTTAGAAACGCGCTCCATTTACATTTTCTGATTTTTTAGCATTTAAATGAATGGAATTATATTTTTGGTTTTTTTTTTACATTCCTCGAAGAAAAGTATTTCCTGTAGCAAATTTGTAGAAAAAATGTGCCAAATTTTACCAAGATTTTATCTTATAGCTAATATATGGAAGATGGTAACACGAGTTCTTTGGCACGTCCAGGAGAATACCTTTAAGCCAAAAGATATCTTTATTTCACATGGGTTACAGGTTTGGGAATCCACAGGAACATGCCTTTAAGCCAGAAGATATGTGTGCTGCAAAGTGAAAAACCTGTAACTAATTATAGTAAATAATTATGTACAGTTACAAGTACTCGCACTGCAACACTCATATGTCTATCTTAACATGAGGTTCAAGGTTAGGCATGACAGAAGCATGTCTTGTGTCTCCATCTTACAGCTGCTTTTATTTATACTAAACTCTGTCTATAACGAATTAAAAGGTTCAGAACAAATAATTTATATTTTCAGATTTAAATACGAATTCATTTTACAGCATTTCTTATAGTACTGTAGTTCATTAGAAGTCTAATCAAAATAATTCAATATGCAACATGATCATTATATTTAAAAGTAGTGATTATAATGTTTTGACTATGTATGGTCTTTTCTAATAAAAAAAATATTGAAACTGTTAAATTAATTAAGGTCATACAAACTTAATAAATCGGTTCTTATAACATAAAATATTGAAACTGTTAAATTAATTAAGGTCATACAAACTTAATAAATCGGTTCTTATAACATAAAATTTTTAAAAAGTCCCGGCAACCGGCTTTTAATTTTATTTTCAAAAAATTTTATATATAAAAAGAATATAAAATTCTTTTATAGATTTTTTTTAAAAAAACTCTAATATACTTGAACCATTTTTTAGAAGTTTGTAAATTTTGATCTGGCCAGGCTATGAAAACTGATTTATTAAGTTTGTATGGCCTAATATTGAAGTTGTTGAAATTTAAAAAATTAAAATTAAATTTTATTATTATTTTTTTTTACTTAGGCAATCTTGTTGTTACTCTTTATTCTTTATTAAGATTTATGTTTTTCATATATAAATAATTTTAGACTTAATGTACTAAGCTAACATTCTGCAGTTACTTCTATAAGCACTTACAAGTGATTTGTTTGTACTAGTCATTTAAGTTCTTAAGAATTAAAGGTAACCTAGAGATGCATCTATTATCATTTTACAATAGAATATCATAATATTTTTTTATCAAAAAGTTAAAAAAATCAAAAAACACATATATAGAAAAAAAAAATAAAGTATATAAATAGATAATAAAAAATAAAAAATAAAAAAAGAAAAAAAAAGAAACAAGTCTCTAATCTTACTAGCAATAATAAATAATTACAATTATAAGTTTAAGTCAGTTTTTTAAAAATTATAAATTATACTAAATAAAAATAATTTTATTATTTTGTTTATTTATTTAAATTATTTAATAAAAACTATATAGAACAAATTTAATTTAAATATAAAGAGTTAATATAAGTTACTAATAAGTTTAAAATAGATATTAAAACTGATTTTAATAATTTGTGATTATTTTGTAAATTTTGAAATATTATAAAAATTTATTTAATTAAATTTTAATAAATTTTAAAATATTACAAAATTTATATAATAGATCTGAATTATTAAATCTGATTTTAACCTTTAGTCTAAAAACAGTATTTAAGTAAGCTAAAACATATATTTAAGCTATATTTTTATTACTATATTATTTTTGTTTATATATTAATAATATTATTTAGAAAAATAAATACTGTTAACTGTTTTAATAATTTTATATGTTAATTTTTTAAAGAAAATAATTTAAATTATATATTTTTACAAAATTTTTTTTTAAAAAAATAAAAATAATAAAATTTGTATAAAGTTTTTTATAATAATTTTTAATAGTTTTAACAAAAATTTTATTATAATTATTTTTAAAAAAACTATTTTATTTAGATATTAAAGTTTATTACAAAAAATAAAACTTGATTTCTTTTCAAATTATAACCAGTATAACTACTTTTTAGTATTTTATATATTTTAATTTTATTAATAAAAACTTATTTTATATAAAATTAAAAATATTATTTTATGAGAATAGCGATCCTAGTGTAGTGGTTGGGTTGTTATCCTCCAAGTGGCAGGTCTAAGGTTCACATTTCACCTATGATGAAATTTGAAAATTAACTTGTGTTATGGCAAATTGTCTTTTAATGATCAGTTAGATTTGTGTATCTGTAATCTTAAGTCGCACCATCTTGAATAGGAGCTCAGGACATCTATGCCAAGTGTAATGTTACATATACATAAAGAAATGTTAATAACTGGTGTCACATAAGACTTCAATGCAAACCCACAATAAGACAACCAGTGCAGTAAACTAAGAAACCAAAGAGTTGGAAGCCTACTTGAAAATTTCTGAGTAAAGAGGTAGTATGAACTTTCAATGGTACAGTCAGACTAATGGAAGCTCATAAAACACTCTCAAAGGAATAGTAAATAAACTGGATGTCAAGATGTATAAAGAAGCATATGACTAACCAGGCTACTGGAATCGTCAAAAGAAAAGGATACATAAATATATCATACCAGGTTATCTGAATTGGAAGTTGGAGGAGTTCTGTCAGTCCTGAGTAGCAATTAGTAAGAGATGATAGAGAAGATGTCATGATGATAGGTACTAGGATTTTAGTAAATTTTATAAGGATAGAAATAGTATAATGTAGCAGTTAAACAAGTAACCCCTATAACTGCAAGTGTTAGGTAACTATAGTATATTGCATAAAACTAGATTAGCTATGTGTAGAACATGAAAGGTTCTAGTAGTTTTCTGTCAAGAATAAACTAGTTTTAAGAGTACTTGAAGGTATCAGGTACTTTGAATAGATGTAGCCTTGAAAATCTTCTCATGAGACATAGTAGACTACATATGCAGAGGGTTTAAATAGACAAGATCTATAGTTGGCTTGCAGGTATGGCACCTAATATAGAACTTGTATAATAATATATAGGCAGACTACTTAAATTAGGCACCAAAAGTGCACGTATGACTAGTTGCAATCTCCAATATAAAGGAGCCTCTGGAGGCATCCATGTCCAAATATAAGAATAAAAACATCAACTCCTATAGACAGGGACTTTAACTCAAAAAAAAAAAAAATTTTTTTTTTTGGTATTAAGGTGAGTCCTTGCTCATATCTTTATTAGTAATTTTAGTTGTATATATTAATATACTATATACTAAGATATACTAAGATTGTAAA
>CAJVQA010003047.1:0-20410 GCA_910591915.1 Cetraspora pellucida
AAAATTATTTCAAAATATTTTGAAATATTTTTGAGTTCTTCAAATAATTTCTTAATTTATTTCATCTTATTTGCACTCCATATATTTAGATAAATTCTTTCACTATATTTTAAAATATTTTCACTGTGCAATAATTTTGAAAATTTTTTTCACAATATTGCAAAAATTTTTTCATAATGCAATAATTTCAAAATTTATTTTGCAATATTTCAAAAGAATTTGTGTTTCACAAAAATTTCGAAATTTCTTTCAGATTATTTTGAAATTTTTGTGCTATGCAAATTCTTTCAAAATATTTCGCATCTATAATTTTGCTGATGTAGTTCAGTCTGTAGGTAAACTGATGCCAACTGTTAAGTTATCTGCATATGCTGCACATTTGAAGAACTGGATGTCAATTTTGATTCTAGTTATTTTGTTGTCTATTGAGTTTAGTAATGGTTCCAATGTGAGAAAATATAGCAGAGGTAAGAGAGAATCTTTTTGTCTAACTTCTCTTTCTACTCTGAAGAGGCTTAAGATATTTTCTGAGTTCAAGATGTGAGCTTCTTGTCGAGTAAATAGATTCTTTACCAAATCTCTAAACCTTTCATTGAAGTTCATTTTTTTTAGTACTGATTGTAAAAATTCATGACTTATTCTATCAAAAGCTTTTTGTTAATCTACAAAAAGCATCCAATATTCTTTAAGATCATCATTTTGGTTTCTTAGAGTTGTAAAAATGTCTATTGCTAAGTCTGTAATTAATCTTTTTGCAATAAAACCTTGTTGATGCTGGGCTACTATTATTTTACAGATACTATTCAGCCTAATTGCCATGATTTTTATAAAAATATTTGCATTACAATTCACTAAAGATATTGGTCTTCAATTATTTATATTATGCAGCTCTTCTGATTTCTTTGGAATTAGTATAATTAGATTCTTACACCATGATGAGGGCATTGTTCCTGTGTTTAACATTTGATTAAAAATTATTTCTAGTACTGGTGTGATCTGTTCTTCTGTAAGTTTATAAAACTTATAGGTAAGACTATCAGGCTTGGAGATTTATTATTTGGTAATAATCTGATGACTGCTGAGATTTCTTCTTAAGTAATATAATCTATCAGCTTGTTGTTCATATGAGTTGATATTTGTGAAAGCTCATTTGTAATTTGTTTTGCTATTTTATTAATATTTTCTTTACTATAAATTTTAGTATATTGTTCCTTAATGTAATTAAGGATTTTCTTATTACTGTGTTGTCTTTGTGTTGAGGGTATCTGTATTTCTGTTGTCACTGAATGTAAGCTTCTACTTTTGAAACATGAATAGAAGTACTTGGTAGATTTTTCTTCTAATTCTATTCAGTTTGTTTTGGACTGGCATTGCCATCTGTTTGCTAATTCTTCTAGTTCAGTTTGAATTTGTGAATTTAATATATCCAATGTTGAGAAAAAGTATATCTGATTAGAAGTTTTTGCTAATATTTCTTTTAATTAACTAACTTTCTTGTTTAGTCTTTTTATTTTGTCTTCTGGGACCTTGGGTTTCTTGAAGGCCTTTATAATCGATTTAATATAAATTTTATATATATTTCAGTTTGTTGCAAAGGTTATGTCTTGGAATTCTTCAAGTACTTTTTTCTTTAGTAGGCTATTCTTAAAAGAGTTTGAATCAAATCTTCAAATAGCTGAGTGCTTAGGGTTCTGTTTTAGATTTAGAGTGCATTTGACCAAAAGATGGTCTGAGTTGCCAAATTTAGTTTTTGTTTTTGATTTAAAGTGATTGTAGCTTTTATCTATGAATATATAATCTAACCAAGTGGCAATTATTTGATCATTATGTGTTTTCTGATAAAAAGTAAAGAAGAGTTTTGTGGAGAAAAAGAGGCTGAATCAATGTAGTCCTTTGTAATTTCTTTTAGCAAGTGTCTTGAGGGATTATTCTGAGCAGTTGCTTGACTTTTTCTAATATTTCTGGATTTAAATTTGTGTTTAAGTTTCCTGCTATAATGTTGATCATGTTTTGTTTTTTGTCTATATTCTATTTGTCAAAGAATGCAGCTCTGTCTAAAGCATTTGGTGGTGCATATGTGTTAATTATATAAAAAGAGAATTTTTTGAAGATGAAACAAGTTGAGATAATTCTGTCTTTATGAGATCTTTTGATATCCTGGAACTTTATCTTCTTGTTTTCTGTTAGTATTGCTATTCTGTCTATTCAGATTGAATCGAAGGACTATTGATCTTTCAAAAATTGCTGTGTTATAGTATTGAAAATGTTTGTTTCTTGTAAAAGAATAATATCTAGTTTGTATGATTTTAACAATGTTAATGTTCTAAGTCATTTGTCTGAGTTATTTAAGCCTTTAATATTTAAAGTGATGATTTTGATTGATGTCTTGTTCATAAAAGAATTAATGATTTTTAGAACTTTTTCAGACTCTTTGTTTTAGTTCATTATTCTGGTTTTCTTTATTCACCATGCTGTAGGGTTTTGCATTCTTGTGTTTTCTTCTTTTTTTTACTACTAGTATAAATGCTGCATTTTCAGTATTTTTCTGATTAGCTGTATGATTATTCTTCTGATTCATGTCTACATTCTTTAGAACTGAGTTGGTAGGACAATCATTTATAATAAGCTTATTTTCTGCAAGTGGTTCTGTTTGGCATCTATGTTATTTATGACAAGGTTCTCTTCTGGTTTAGTTGCCTGTTCTTGGTTAAGTGCTGTCTCTGCAATATTATTCTCTGCTATTTCTTGTGTCATAGTGAGTTTTTTGTCTGTATCCATTAAATTTTCTGTAATGATCTCCTCTGGGGTCTTGACTAGGTTCTTTTTTTTGTTTTTAAATTCTTGAAAGTGTTGTCTTAATTTCTTTGCCTCTTGAAATTGCAAGCAGTTTTTCTTGATATGATCTGTTTGATCACAGAAGTAGCAAACTTTTGGTGCTTCCTTCTACTCAGTCGTAACTCTATTGTCTTCAATAAATGTGAAGTGAGAGAGTCTTTGCTCTAGTTTAAAGTCTTCTGTGTTATTAAAAATAATAATCCATTGGTCTGTCATATAGGAAGTACCTTCGATAAGTAATGATTTAATTGAGGCAATTTTTCTAAAGTTTTTAAATGCTTTCTTAACCATTATAGAGACTTGTTCTTTGGTTTCTAATGGGATGTTTCTTATTTTTACTAGAAGAAATGATTTGTGTGCATCTGTAGAAATATATTCATAGTAAGTTTCATTAAAAATTTTAACTCCTTTAGTAGCATGATATGCTAATCGGTTTTAGTTTAAGAAAACAATTTCAAGGTATGTTCTTAGACTCTTTCTAAAATGCTGTTTGGCAGCTATGATGTTTTTTTCTAGTTCTTCATGCAAAAAAGCCATAATTTCACTAAGAAAACTATGAAGACTAGTGATTTCGATAATCAGTATATTGTTGTTTTTAGATCTAACTTAGTTTATAGGTAAAAAAGTAACAAAGGTTGATTTTCTTCTTTTCAATTTAGTAGTCAGATTTATGCCTTGTTTGGTTACTAAGGCATAGCTTTGAATAACTTTGTCTGCAGATTGGGATTCTCTAGTAACATATGTTTTAACTGTTATGTCTGACACATGACTATTTTTGTTGTTGTTTTTGTTTTGATCATCTGTTTTGTTTCTATGTCTAGACATGTTTTCTAAAGCCCAAGTGCTTTTTTCATTTTGTATCATGTTTTCTAACCAGTCTTCCTTATTTTGAACTACTACAACTGGTACTAGCTCTTTATTTTTTACTGATTCTATCATTTCTTAAGCTGTTAAAGTGTGATTAGTATCTGTGTTATTTATTTTTTCAGTAAAAGGGTCATTTATATTTTCTTTTCTTTCAAAGTCAAGCTTTTGTATTTTAAAGGTTTTTTCTGTTAGCAGTAGCTTTATTTTTTGAGAAAGCTTTTTTTTTTTTAGGACAAGGGCTCTGATTCTTGTTAGTATCTTAATTGATAAGTTTTGGTTTCTTTTTGTTGAGTTTATGATTGTTGTTTTTATTCATTTTTTCTGATCTAGTGTGAACAGGAAAGAGTTTTTTCTTTTCAAAAGGTTTAAGTTAACTGAGTTATAATCTTTATTTATGTTCTAAGATATAAGCCAAAGTTCTTTAAAATTGCAATATGCATTTTTGATAATATTGTTAAGTATATGAATAGAAATAGCAGTACTATTGCCTAGAAGGACAATATAGTTGTAAAATGAAAGTATTTTGAATTTTGTAAAGGTATAGTTCAAGTAATTTGTAAGCAGTTTGGTATATAGTTTTTTTAGTATGCTTAAGAAGACTAATGGGTCTGATGTTGGTAAAATTACTATTAAAGATTAGTTTTTTGGAAATTGGAAAGATTCTGTCTTTTTTTTATTATTTAGATATATAGTTTGTAGAGATATATCTATTAAAAAGAACAGTAATTGCTTGAAAAAATAATGAGCTTGTATGTTTGAGCATTTTATAGCTAATGCCTAAAGGGCTATAAGCTTTATTGTTTGAAAGCTGAGCTAGTATTAAATTGACATTATTAGTAGTAAAATTAAAAAGAGTATTGTTATACTATTCAAAATTAATGTTTAGTTTAGAATTATATTTATTTTGCTAGTCAGATTCATATATTTGTTGGTTAATATGTCAGTATAATGTCTATTAATCAAAATGTTGTTGAATATAAAGTTTAATATTAGATATATCAGTAATAAGATCATTGTTTGTTCTGATGTTGTCAAATTTGACAAGATCTTTGTATTGGTTAAGAATACTATTAATCATAAAGGTAGAGTTTGATTGTAGTTTATTACATCTTTTAGTAATATTATTATTAATTTGTTGTTTAATTTCTTTAATATTTTCTATATTACAAGTATAATATAATGTTTTTTATTTATTTTTGGCTAAACCTAACCAATTTGTTATTAGGTTATATTCTGCTAGTAGTGGTGAGATGTTGAGATTGCAAGATATATTAATATAAGTAATAAGTTGGTTATGATAAAGTGGAATAGGTGTTAAGTATTAAAATGTATATTTAGTTTATTAAATAATATTTTCAAGTTTTTTAAGATAATAATATAATTTTGAAGCTTTTGTAAAGAAAATATGCTGGAAATTTCTGATTATAAATAAGTAAAAAGAATAATTAAACTCTAGATATTAAAAATCAAAGCAGTAATTAAGTAATTTTTAAAGTATTAAATTTGTTATCTTGGTCAATAGTCTATTTATATAATATAACTTTTTATAATAACTAGTTTAAAAGCTTAGCAATTTTAAAAAACCTTTTAATAAACTTTTTATAATACAATGTGAGACTTAAAAAACTTCTAATGTTTTTAAAATAGTAAATATAAAAAAAAATTTAATTTTTTTAATTTTTCTTTATCTGCTCAAACTTTATATATACTAATAACATAACCTAAAAATTTGATTTTTTTAAAAAAAAATGTATACTTTTTTAAATTTAAATTTAAATTCATTTTAGTAATTATATTTAGAACTTGTTGCAGATGTTTTTTATGCTTATTGAACATTTTTGAGTATACAATAATATTGTTAAGATAAATAATTATAAACTTGTTTATATATAGTTTCAAGATATTATTTATTAACTGTTAGAAGGTTAAGAAAGCATTATATAACCTAAATAATATTATGTTGAATTCTTAAATACTAAATTTAGTTATAAATGCAGTTTTTTTTTAATTTTCCTCTTTGATTACAATTTGTTAATATTTGCTTGCTAGATTAAGACTTAAAAACTATCTAGCACTCTCAAATATAGATAAAATTTTATTAATATTAGATAAAAAGTATATATTTTTTTAATTACTATATTTATTTTATAGTAATCAAAGCAAATCCTTTTTTTATTCTTCTTTTTAAAGATGATAATAATAGATAAAGCTTATAAGCTTTCAGCTTTATAAATTATTAATTTTTTTTATTTTCTAGATTTTTGTTTTAGAACTTTTGCTTATTAGTAACTGTATCATACAAATGTTGCTTAATTAGTTTAGTATCTTCTGTATTTATTTTATAACATACAAGATTTATATGTTACAAATCTGTTGTTTAACTGTTTTTGCTTATTTTTTTTATAAAACTTTAGAACTTTGGATTAAAAATTAGCTACTTATTGTTTTTGATTTCTTTTTAGATCATCATTTAATATATAAAGCTGTTCTAAATTATGATAAAATTGTGATAATTTAGTTAAACAAACAGCAAAATTATTATTAGTTCAAGAATTATGAAACAGCTTATCATTTTTAGACAGTAACTTATTAGTAAAAAAAGGCTTTTTGTTTAATTTTATTATTTCTTTTTAATTTATTAATTTAATTTTCTTTATTAGTAAACTTTTTCAACTTTTGAATTAGGTTTTTGTTACTTATATAAGTTGCATTAATAGTAGTTTGTCTATTTAAATATTAAATACTTAATATATTTTTATCAAAGTTTACTTGACTTTAAACTTATTAACCCAATTTATATACAATAATAGAGTTTTTTCTTATAATTTAATCACTTGTAAATCAATTAGAATAATGATGTTATATAAGGGTATTTTTACATTATTTATAATCCTAAGAGCCTTTGTTTAGCTTTTATTAGCTATAATTATAACTGTTTTAGAAGGTTTATTAATATCTAAACCTAATTATTTTTTAGTTTTTAAATAATAATGCTTATAGTAGTTTCTGAATTTAAGATAATAACTATTGAATTTCTATTTATATAAATATAATATTGCATCATAATAGTTTTTTTAAATTATTGGTTTTAAAATTGTTGGCTTTAGTAACTAGAGCCTTTTGATATTATAACATTTTTGTTAGATTATAACATTAGTTTAAATACTGCAATAATTAGTCATATATAATATAAGCTTGTATATTCAACAAATCTTTAGCTATGTTGGTTTTTTTTTTTAATATTAAAGTCCTTGCTTTTAGAGATTGATTTTTTTATTTAAGTATTTAGACACAGATGCCTCCAAAGGCTTCTATACATAGGAGGTTACAACTAGCCACATGTGCACTTTGGTGTCTAATTTAAGTAGTTCATCTATACATTACTATACAGGTTCTACACTAAGTGCCATATCTGCAAGCCAACTACAGGTCTTGCCTATTTAAACTTTCTGTATATGTAATCTGACTTGTGATTATGGTAACATCTTCTGAGCTACATCCATTTAAAGTATCTAATACTTTTGAGACCCTTAGAACTAGTTTATCCTTGACAAGAAACTTACTAGAACCTTTTGTATCTTATATACAACTGATCTAGATTTATGCAATATGCTATAGTTATCTAACACTTGCAGTCACAAGGGTTACCTATTTAACTACTATGTTGCACTATTTATATCTTTGTAAAGTTCACTAAAATCCTAGTACCTATCATTGCAACATCTTCTTTATTATCTCTTACAACTGCTATTTAGGACTAACAGAACTCCTCTGACTTTCAATTCAGATAGCCTGGTATAGTATACTTATATATCTTTTTCTTTCAGCAATTCTAGCAGTCTGGTTGGTCATGTGCTCCTTTACATATCTTGACATTCAGTTTATTTACCTATCTCTTTGGGAGTGTTTCATAGCTTTCATTGGTCTGACCATACTATTGAAAGTTCATGCTACCTCTTTACTCAAAAATTTCCAAGTAGGCTTTTGACTCTTCAGTTTTTTAGTTTATTGCATCTGGTAGTCTTATCATAGATTTGCACTGAAGTCTTATGTGATACTGGTTATTAATATTTCTTTATATACATATAATATTACACTTGGCATAGATGCCTTAAGCTTCTATTCAAAATAGTATGACTTAAGATTACAGATACACAAATCCAACCAATCATCAAGAGACAGTTTGCTATAATACAGATTAATTTCCAAATTTCATCATAGATGGGATTTGAACATTAGACCTGCTATTTGAAGAATAACAACTTAACTACTATACTAGGATTGCCATTCTTCTTTAGCTATATTGTATAAACTAAGCTAATTGATAATTAATAATAATTAAATTTTTATAATTTTTTCAAAGTAGATTAGACAAAATTGTTCTTCATATTTATTAAAATTTCTATAGAAACAAAAAATTTTAATATTATTTTTTGAAAAATAGTTTTTTTACAAAATGATAATTGTTTTTTTTTTTTTGCTTCTTTCTATCAATATTGTATAATTAAGAATAAAAAGTATTATTAATGTAGACTTTTTCATATTAATTATCATAAATTTTAATAAAATTGATATTTTTATTTAGGCTATTTATATAACTAATACTGTTGTTTTTTGTTAGTAATTATTCTGTTAAACAATTTTGAGCATAATAACCTAATTTATTATATCTATAATAGTTAAATATAATTAGTTTTTTTTTTTTATAATTTTTGAGAAAACAAAAATATTATATATGCCATTCTAGCAATTTGTGCTATAAATAAGAAACAATAGTAGTATAATTTAGTATTATTTGATGCATTGTTTGATAAGTTGTTTTATTTTTTTATCATAATTTACTATTTTTTTTATTTGTTCTAGACTTTTATCTAATATAAAATTAGATTCTTGTATATAAGTATAAGCAAAATTAAAGCCAGTATCAAGGTTAGCAGAGTTATATATAATAATTAAGAGAAGTATTTCCAAATACAAACCTTTTTTAAAATAGTATAATTTCTGAACATTTAAAAAATTTTCTTTTATTTTCACTTACTTAATTAACTGTTTGAATTTACTATAATACATATTTATAGATTTGCCAAAAGATTGCTTTAATGCATCAAAATTTTTTAACCACTTGTTCTGCCAATATTAATTGCAAAAATGTTCCTTAAACATATTTATGATAGCAGTTTAATCTGCTATAATATTTTGAATTGTGTTGTTGGCACTATAATATATTGGTTGTTACGTATTTGTTAATATTATTGTATAAAAAAGCAGATAAAAATTAAGAAATGTGGTAACTTAGTAAAGTAAATAAG
Source organism: Cetraspora pellucida (assembly GCA_910591915.1). Classification (NCBI taxonomy): domain Eukaryota; kingdom Fungi; phylum Glomeromycota; class Glomeromycetes; order Diversisporales; family Gigasporaceae; genus Cetraspora; species Cetraspora pellucida. The sequence continues at coordinate 9,012 of CAJVQA010003047.1, forward strand.
TTTTCAACTCTCTAAATAGTAGGTTGTAAGTTCAAAACCCATTAGTAATGAAAATTTGAATAATCATTTATATAATACTTATGTATTATAGCAATAGCTTTTTTGTCAATTAGTTAAAATAAGATATCTGCAACTATAGTTATATTAGCATAACTGGCAGATTATAGAGCATCTAAGTAATCTTGGTTATATGAAAGGATGCACTGGTCCAGATAGTACAAACTCAGATAAGTTTTTGTAATTATATAAATTTATAAAATCAAAAAAACCAAAGCCTATTTGGAAAGACTTAAATAATAAAATAATATAAGCTTTAATAATATTATTGTAAAGTCTAGATCTAAAAAATAAATACCAATGTAAAGGTACTAGACAAGCAAGAACCTTAAGATAATAGATACTACCAACTAGACTACCAGAATTGAACTAAAAAAAAAGATATTAAGCTAGTTTAATATATCAAAAACAGGTTATAGTTCTATTAAACTATCTGGATTAAAAGTCTGAAGACAAAGCAGAAGTATACTAAAATACTAGAAATATGCTATAAAGTAGGTGCTAAAGTTTAGGTAAACTTTACAAGAACTAGTCTTGTTAATATTTTATAGAGTAGGTAAGTAGTTAACAAAAGACATTCTGAGATCTTACAGTTAGATAACATGTTCTGAAATATGTAATGGTCTAACAGATATACAAAAGAAAAGGCTTAATATTGGGTTAGACAGTACTTAGATATATAGAAACTAGGTGCTACTTGTCTAGATGCAATATAAGAATCAGATAATCTTCTAATAGATTACAGGTATAGCACCTAGTATAAAATCTTTAGTAGCTACTAATAATATCAGCCTTAGCAAAAGCAAAAAAAATAAAAAAAATAAAAAAAAAGCAGATAAAAATTTATTTTATATTTAGTATTTATCTATTTGTCATAGCTGCTTTTTTAAAACTTTTAATTAGGTTTGCAAATCTTGTATATTATTCTCTAAAAACAGTTCTATTTTTAAAAGAATTAAGTTTTTCTAATTATTTTAAAAAATTCAAAATGGTTTGCATTGTAGTTATATTCTGTTTAATAGAAATAAAAATGGTATATAAAATATTCTTTAGAGCACTAAATTAAAATTAGTTTTTTTGTTTTAAAGAACTATAAAAAATTTGAAAAAAATAAAAATTAAATCAGTTGTCTGTTAATAAACTTGAGTTAAATAATCTGCTAACATATTAAAACTGTAATTTTGTAGATATTAACAAGTATAAATTAGAGCTTGAAAATCTTCTTTTAATAGATTTTATATTGTTATATAAATTGAAAGATATAAATTATATATTTAGTATATTCAAATATAGAATATCTAACAAAAAACTAAGTTTAAAGTTTTTAAAAAATGGTATAAAGTTGGCTACAACAGAATAACAGTGTATAGAAATAATTAGCAAAATTTTTTTTGATTTGTTACAAAATTTGTAGATTAGTACTGAGATAAAATATATAATATCAATTGTATTAGTTATTTCTTTTTATAAATTTATTGTATTTAAGCATATATTACTTAAATATGCTTGTTTTTGTAATATATTAAACAATTTACAAATATAACTTTTAAGTATTATTTCCTAATATGAATTTATTTTATTTTATTTTATTTTTTGTTAAAGGTCATACTTGTAGCAATACTTTATTGACTTTATATCAGATTAGCTATTACAACTATTTTTACAGAGATGAGAGTATAGCTAGTTACACATACAAGTTTTGGTTGCCTATTTAAGTAATCCATCCTAAGGTTTTATACTAGATGCCATATCTATAACCTACTAGAAGATTATTTATTTAAACCTTCTGATCATCTATCCTGTTATATTGAAATTTTCAACTAACCTCCTGTATATACCTAACCGGTATACCATCTGAGCAGTATGGTATCTACCCTTTTTGTACTAGTTTCTAGGCCATTACACATTTCAGAGTACATTACCTGCCAGTAAGATGCAGAGGGCCTCCTGTTGTTAACTATCTATTTACTTTTAGAACACTAACACAGGCTACCCTTGCAGAGTTTATCCAAACCTTAGTACTAACTTCATAGCATATCTCAAGTACTTTTAGTATACCTTTGCTTTGAACTCAGACTCCCAATCCAGATAACCTGAAAGGACTGTGATCTGTTTTTGGTATATTAAGACCAGCTTAATATCCTTTTCCTCTGGTCTGAAATCTAGTGGCCTGGTTAGTAGTACCCCTCACTCGAGGTTTTTGCTCACCCAAATCTTTCATATTGGTATCCATTTTCTAGGTCTAGCCTTTATAGTAGTACCATCAAAGATCCGTGTTACCTCTCTGCTCAGAATTTTCAAGTGGGCTTCAGCTTCTTAGTTCTACAGATTTACACAGCCCAAGGACTTATTTTAGATTTGCTTCACATGGTACTGGTTTGCATTCTTCCGTGTAACAGGTTACACAAATGCCCCGGACCTGCCAGTCATGCTGGTGTGACTATAGTTACAGGTATTCTATTCCAACTGATCGACAGAATGCTGTTACTGTAATACTGTCTATATATTACATAGGTGATTATCTAAATTTTGCTATCAGTAGGTTTTGAACTCATAACCTACCACTTGGGGGTATGACAACTTATTCACTTCACTAAGTTGCTACACCCTTAATATGAATTTAGATATGTGTTATATTATATTTGTTACAATTAATATTACAAAATACTAATTTTAATAATTAAGTTTGTATCTTATATTCATTATCAAAATTGTTAATTTTGAACTATCTTTTTATAAACACAGATTAATGCAAGATAATAGTAAATAAAGACATTAATAATAAGAGTGTGGTGACTTAGTGAAGTGATAAGTTGTCATACCCCCAAGTGGTAGGTTGTGAGTTCAAAACCCACCAACAGCAAAATTTGAATAATCACCTATGTAATATATAGACAGTATTACAGCGACAGCATTCTGTTGATTAGTTAGGATAGGATACCTGTAACTATGGTCACACCAGCATGACTGGCAGGTTTGGGGCATCTGTGTAACCTGTTACACAGAGGAATGCAAACCGGTATCAGGCAGTGCAAACCTAAAATAAGTCCTCGGGCTGTGTAAATTCATAGAACTGGGAAGTCAGAGCCCACTTGTAAATTCTGAGCAGAGAGGTAACACAGATATTTGATGGTATTACTGTAAAGGCTAGACCTAAGAAATGGATACCAATATGAAGGATTCGGGTAAACAAGAACTTTAGATAAGGGGTACCACCAACTAGGTCACTGGATTTCAGATCAGAGGAAAAGGATATTGGGCCAGCCTCAATATATCAAGGACAGGTTACAGTCCTTCTGGGCTATCTGGATTGGAAGTCTGGATTCAAAGCAGGAGTATACTAAAAGTACTAAGAATATGCTGTAAAGTTAGTACTGGGGTCTGGGTGAACTCTGCAAGAGTAATCTGTATTAGTGTTCTAAAAGTGGATAGATAGTTAACATTGAGGGGCCTCCTGCACCTTACTGGCAGGTAATGTACTCTAAAATGTGTAATGGCCTGGGAACCAGTACAAAAAGAGTAGGTATCATACTGCTCAGACAGTATACCAGGTAAGTATATATAGGAGGTTAGTTGGGGATTTCAATATGACAGGACGGATGATCAGAGGGTTTAAATAAATAATCTCCTAGTAGATTATAGGTATGACATCTAGTATAGAACCTTAGGATGAACTACTTAAATAGGCAACCAAAAGTTGCACACATGACTAGCTGTACTCTCATCTTTGTAAAAAATAGTTGTAATAGCTAACTCAATAAAAGTCAATAAAGTATCACCACAAGTATAGCCTTAACAAAAAAAAAAAAAAAAAAAGACATTAATAATTAAATGTTTTATAGTTATTTTATATGATAAGTGTTTATGCTAATAACTAGTATCAATGTTTAAGAAGATTAGAATAATTTGCAATTATAAAAAAGACAAACTAAATATATATAAAAATATAAATTAATATATAACAGTTTACTAATAAAATCTTTAAATTATTTATATATAAAAACAAAATAACTCTTTATTAAGTATTTTACAAATAAGAGTATATTGATTTAATAATATAATATCAGAGTTATTTATTTGCATAACTAATCTTTTGTTTACTTATTAATACTAATTATATGTTGATTAACAATATAAAATAAAAAAGAAATAGAAAAGTTACTAAATAATAATATATAAATAAAAAACATAAGAGTGTAAGTAAATATTGATTCAATTTATTAGATTTGTTAATATCTAATATAAAGTTATTTGAAAATTAAGTAACTTAATATTAAGCTTATATTATGCATTTAGAAAATGCATTTAGAGAGTTTAATTATATCTTAATTTTCCTAGTTTTAGTATTAGATATTATATAATTGTTTATAATATAAAACATACAGAAGCTAACACATTATATAACAATAATATTAATAAAAAAAATAAAAAGATTAATAATTGTTATAATTTTTATATGATATATTTATAGGATATCATATTTTAGTTATATATTGGCTTAAAAATTCTAATAAAAAAACTAAATTACATTTTTATATTTTATATATGATTATGTAAATTATTATTAATATTCTTGAAAACCTCAATCCTAATAAAAATATAATGTATAAAATCTAAAAATCATTTAAGATTGATGAATATATATTTTATAAAAATAAAATTATTAATGCAATAACATATATTGCAGAATTATTAGGATCAAAAAAGGGTTAAACAATAAATATTTTTGAGTCAAAACTATTAATTAAAGAAACAAACATTTTTCAAATATTTTCTAAAACTAAAAATAATAAAATTCGAATTTAATATAATTAATTCTTCTTAAGAAACAAAAAAATTTTTCTAAGTAATTATACTCTTTATATTAAGAACTCATTATGCTCTTTATATGTTAATTTTAAAGTACTATATAAAAAAAGTTTCATTATCATAAATCATTTAATTATTTAAAATCAAAAGAATTACTAAAATTATTTTTAATTATAATTATAAAATGATAACAATATATATATCATTTAATTTAAAATATTTTTAGTATAATAGCAAAGAATTAGAAATGTACATTAGTTGTTATATTTTTAATGAACAATACTTACTTTATTATTTAATAGATAACAATTTTGATAGTTTTTTTAATTACGGATAAAAAAGAGGTTAATTGCACCTAGTATAATGTCAAGCAACTATTCTTTAACTTTTGTTAGAATAAAAAATAACCAAAAATTTTATTTATCAAAATGTAAAGGTTTGTTGTTATATTTTTTTAGATTTTAACATAATATTTTAATCTATAATTTAAGCTTAAAATACTTATATTTAATAGATAAAAAAATTATTTTTTTTAAATATTAACGGTAAAACTAATAGTTAAAAAATTAATGCCAAATTGTTAAAATATCTAGTATTATAAATTTTATAATTATTTTATTGATATTATTTATTATATTTTATATTAAACATTATTTCATAATAATTCTATATAATTGACTAATCAAAATTAAGCATATAACTATATAATAAGTTGTTTACTATTGACCATCTAAAATTAGTTACAAATATTCTAAATTTTATAATAAAAAATAAAAAATAAATTTTACTAACCCTAAATATGATTAACTGCTATATATAGAATCGTCATTTATAATTTTCCTTTTATATTTGTTATCTATTATTAATTATATTCCAATTCAAATATTTGAAAAACACTATATACAAATTCAATATTAACCAATATTTGTATAAATATATTATATCTAAACTAAAAACTTTTGTTTAAAATTTAAATTGGCTTTTTAAATAAAATTATAACAAAAGTATTATTTATAAACAGCATATCAACTTTATAATAGCAAAATTTTTGGCTTAATTATGCATTTAATCATCTTTGGTTTTTAATATAATTTTGACTCCCATACTGGCAAGCTCTGTTGCAAGATATCTAAATGCATACGGTATTTTCACAAGTGATATCCACCTAGAAGTTTCACATATATTACATTGAATATGATGCTTTTTATATGTCCTATTAGTATTTAGTTGATAATGCGTTTTAAGTGATAATGAGGTAAAAATAGAACCACATTTTCTGCATATATGACACTATTAAATAAAATCGGTATAAGTTACTTGATTAAAAATTAATATAAAAGCCTAAAAATTTTCAGTCTACCTGAGAAAAATCAGAACAATTCATTAAACGGTCTTGAAGGCAAAAACTCATTCCATGAGCCAACAATGAATCGCGTTCCATCTCACCAAATCTTATTCCGCCACTTCTTTTACGACCACCAATTGGTTGCATTGTGAGATTATGAACAGGCCCAGTCGACCTGACTTGCCATTTGTCTGATACCATGTGACGAAGGCGTTGATAATACACAACACCAATATAAATATCCGCTTGAAATTCTTCTCCAGTAATTCCGCTATACATTGGCTCATTTCCATGGTAATTATATCCTGCACGCGCAAGTTGCTCTCCAAAATAATCTATTGCAGTAAATTCTTCATTGAATCTAAATGGTGTAGAATCTTGGGCCACACCAAAAAGAGCACCACATTTTCCGGCAAGACTTTCTACAAACATCCCAATGGTCATACGTGATGGAAATGCATGCGGATTGATAATAATATCCGGTTGCATCCCGCTTTCAGTAAAAGGCATGTCAACCTGGGGCAATAATCGAGAAAGAATACCCTTCTGTCCGTGTCTGGATGAAAATTTGTCACCTATTACAGGAGGTCTCGGAATTCTTAACATTATGTGCACCTTTTGAGCTTCATATATGCCTAAGTCGTCACCGAGTAACCTAACTTGGTCCACATATGCATCCTCCGATCCTTTATATTGCTTCACAATTGTTTTGCCTCCTTGTGTGTCATCTATATATGCGCATAAGGGATCACCCATTTTTAATCGTGCACCAATAAACGGTAAACCATCATTATCAAGCTTTTCTCGCAATGAAGGTGTTGCGTCTTCGCCGAGACCAAAATGATGCTTAATACCAGATTCATAAAATTCATCAAGACTAACTATCTCAGATTTGTATATGGTACCATATTTGAACCCTCTTTCGTGAGCTGATTTATTGATAATCATTGCATCTTCCATATCGTAACCTATTGTATGTATTTGTGTGTATAATTATTAATTAATAAATTTACCTACAAAACTTTAAAGATTAACCCGTTGAGTAAATATCTACCCGAGCATTGGGTTATCGGGTAAGTTATTATATATTTCGGACAGCCGTATAACAATTTATGCCCGGGTATAATCACCGGTTCTAATATTTAAATAATAATACCAGTATATGAAATCACAGCTACAATGGCATTTGTTCCATTAGGAAATCCATCAAGACCAAGAGTACTATGAAGCACTGGTCGTACTATTGGGGTTTGACCAGTCTGAAGTCGATACAATTTATTGTCCGTTCGATGCATAATTGCTGTTGAAGGTGTACCCATCGTTTGCTTGGCCATCTTTACAAAATAAATTACTTAGAATAATCTAGTAATGCTTTTAATATACAGTCAAACCACCCTAAGTACACTCTAAAAATGTACACTTAAGCTTAGTGTTATAATCGCGCACCTTCTTTAAATGGAAACTTGTATTTAGAGATGTTTGACTGTATTTTTTCTGTTAAATTTTACCTGACACTGATACATATTACGAGGGCTTTGGTTGTAATCGGAAAATGGTGTTAAATTAGCTAGAATACTTAACATGCTTGTGGGTTCAATCTCTATGTGGGTTGTTACACCTTTGATGATATCTTTTTGCAAACACGCAATGTTCATATATACCTATTTTGCAAAAAAAAGACCAGATTCTAATTAAAATGTTTAACCCACGTTTTTCATTACGAAATATATCATATACCTGCTCAAATGATCCAACCATATCAATTTCGTTGTTGGCAAGATATCTGACAGGTCGCATCATACGCGCTTGTTCAGAAAATAAGTAAATGCCAGGATATTGACCACCATTAGAAGGTGGAACATAACCGATTTCAAGGTCAATAGAAATCTAAATAGTACAACTACAGCTTAATACATGTAATATAACTTAAGGCCATGCAAAATTAATTAATTGATTTTCATAGCCCGGCCGGGTTAAAATTCGAAAACTTATGTTTTAATAACCAGGTGGGTTTTTTTATAACATTTTTAGATATGAAATTTAAAAAAACAAAAAAAAAGCCAGCCGGGTCTGTTTAAAAATTTCATGTTATGAAAACCAAGAAATTAGGTTTGTGACCTAATTATAATCTAAAATTGATTTTTTTTTATACCTCATCTTCAAACTTTAACAATCGCAGCTTATTTACAATTGGTTGTGCATGTCCTGGTTCACACCAACCTAAAATTTTTCCATCCAACTGCACACATAAAAAACTTGTTTTAGTGTCACGGGTACCTGTTGTTAATCTGTCAATAATACCCATTTCTGCCAATATAGTTGGAATCATCTCCACGTTAGGCTTGGTAGTAATTATTCTACAAGTGTGGGAAAGATGGTTAAGCAATCCACACGGTTCACCATCCGGAGTATGTACTGGACAAATAAACCCTGCTTGGCCAATTAATTGATTCAAATGAATCAACTTTATAAAGTAATATTAAATGACTTAATATAGATTAATGGTCTATTTATACCCCACGATTCTGGTAAAAGTTTCCGTACGGTGGTTGTTTTCATTTGAGTGAAGAAAGATCCACGATGAATACATCGAAAATGTGAAATATAGCGATAAAAATTAAGTTTTTCTGCTACTATAGTATAGCCAGTAGTCTTTAAATACAAATTACAAATATATATTGTTGAGACAAATATATTGAAATTTAAAGATAAATCTTTGTCAAAAGTCTGAAGTGTACCTGCATCAAATCTAACCCACTGCTAGAAGTAAGATTTCCTGTAGCAAGGAAATATGCCAACTTTCTCCCAATTTCTATATTGGATCTATTGAATACATTAGCGACATATTTTTCTAAATAAAAGAAAAAACGAAAGTCATGCAAATATATACTTAACAGCACTAAGCGAAATAATCAAAACAATGTAATATAACACATACTATCATTGAAATCTACCGGTTTATCATTAGCAATATCTGCAGTAACTACTGCACGAATAGCATTTAAGCATTCGCCAAGTTTTTCTTTAATAAGCATCCCATAAAGATGCCCACCCAGAAGAATTTCTTGGTTTTGCGGGGAATCTGGGTTATCTGGAGAACATTCACCAGCAACAAGAGAATACAGCTTGCGAACCATGAAACTTTTTATAAGCGTGTGAAAATATAAATATCTCATCAAATATTTAAGAAAATTCCCATTATATCAATATATATATTTAACCGTATTACCTACATCAAAAGATTAAGCTTATCTCTATTATGCTTAAGATGGACCAATATCACTTTCTTTAATATATGTTCACCAGCTTGTTTGTGAGAATAGGAAGGTGAAAGAGTAAATGCGACGCGAAACTTTTCACCTAAGAAACTAACGCATCGTTCTTTTGACTGAATGCCAAATGATTTAAACTCTTGAAGCATAAGTTCCACTCGATCTGTCAAAAATGTATTAGAAAATTCTCCCTGAACCAACTGTTCAAAGATTCCTTTGTCATTTATCTCAACCAAAGCCTAAAGAGTGTTATATAATTATTAATAAGAATCGTTAAGATCCAATTTTTTAATAATTATGTTCTACCTTCATAATCAATATTACTGGAATCATGTATTCTTGTTTTCTCCATGAAAACCTAAGCATGCAATTGCCATTTTTTAAATAATGCAAAACGTTTGTCATGGTCGTCTGATCTTGTCTCGCACAACGAATAGATACACCATATTCAGTATATGATGCGCCACGACTTGCTAATGACGGTCTGATCATAGCCATGGCATAATTCCTCCGTTGTACCAATAACAAACGAATAACTTTTTCGATCCCATTAACTATGAAATAGCCACCCATTTCTTCGGATTCTTCGTGATGCTCGATCAATTGTTTGGGAAAAAGGCTTTGTAAATTACAACGATTGGACTAGATAAAATTACTTTGCAATTAATAAGAATTTATTCAATAGTTTGTTTAATAAGTATTCTATTTGTTTTTTATGTTACCTTGACCATAATGGGTGCCATTCCTACATATTTAGTTTCGAAATTCGTATTGCCATCATTTATTTTCCAACATAATTTAATATTCATTTTTCCCGCATATGTAGTTAATCTTTCGCGACACTAGGAGTTTTAAATATTTGTCAAATGCAATAAATTAGGGTGATGTTTAAAATTATATCATACCTCTGCAGGATAGATCTTCCTCATCGTTGACGCCCGAACATGTTCAGATAAAAGTGGTTTAGAAATTAAAATTTCATCTATCCAAACTTGATAAATAATGAAAAACATATTAAAGCTTGATATAGCGTACAAAAGTAAAAGAGTCCAAAGTACCTTTTAACTTGTTCCCTTGTGCAGGACTGTTATAAGGGATCCTAACATCGAATATTTCAACTGGATCAATATCGACAACTGCATAATTAAGGATTCCCTTTGTGGGCGGTTCTAATAAACTATTAAAAGAATCTATGTGTGGTTTAACAAGCTTTTGTAGTTCCGGTATGCCAAATTTTTTGTTACTTGGGTTTAGAAATAACTTCTCGCGTTCACACGTATTAAAAGTAGATGGCATGTTTTTTTTCACTTGATGAAAATATTTGATAGTTGAATGCAGATGTGTATAGTGAAAGTTTGGTTGATTATCGACAAGAATTCTGATTGGCTAAAATAAAAATTAACTATGATTCGCGCAATCTAGTTGTATATAATATAGATTTTGTGTTAAATATAAAGGTTCAAATTTTAGTTAGTAGTATCATTAAAAGTATGCGCTATTTCTTTATTTAGATCTTGTCAAGTAGTTCCCTGAATTTATATAGATATAAAGACTTATTTTAGGTTTTCACTGTCTAATACTAGATTGCATTTCTTTATAAGGGTTTAATAAAATTTTTAAAGAAATCAAAATTCATTAAGAAAATCTTCAATACGCACTACTAATTAAACTTGTTTTAATGTTTTTTGATATTTGAAAAATGTTTTATAACTTATCAGTTTTAAACTAATCAAAAGCAAGTTTAGTTACTTTGTAATAAGTTGTATTTATTTATAATTATCTTATATATAATTACAAATTCTATATAATTATTTTAAATTTTTTTAAAAAAACATTAATTTTTTTTTTTTTTTTTTTTTTTTTAGGTGACCTCTTTGGTCTTTTGACTTTTATTAATCACTTATCGGTATTGTGGT
>CAJVQA010003048.1:0-20409 GCA_910591915.1 Cetraspora pellucida
AGTAATTTTAATAATATTTATAATAATTTAATTTTGCAAGTTTCAGTAAAGTTGTTTTTTTATAAGGCTATTGATAAACTAATAGGTCTAATAAGTTATTTTATAATACTAGAAATAAGCTTTTTGAAAGGTACAGTTCATGTTTTAATTAATGAAGTAAGAAAATTAAAAAAGGCATTCTGAATACCAAATCAAAGTGCTTCAAATAAAGGTAAAAATAAGTATAATTATTAAAGTGATAAATTTGGTGATACTGCCAGTACTACCAAACTTTCATATCTATTAGAAAATTGTGATATAATAGACCTGAAGAATGAAATAAACAATATTTACCTCTTCAGCACCAACAAAGCCAATACCTATACCACAACTGATAATGCAGTTATCAACACTACCATCATCCAAAGTGGTAGTAATACTACTAATATTGATCCCAACATTATTACCAGAAAAGCATCTCACAGAACTACCACCAGAAATAGAAGCTCTATCACCATTACCAGTAATGCAGATCCCACTACCACTACCAGTAATGCAGGTCCCATCACTACCACCAGTAATGCAGGTCCCACCACTACCACTAGTAATGCAGGTCCCACTACTACAACCATTGATATTATACTCAATATACAAAAAAAAGATAAACAAAAAGACAATGACAAAGATACAAATAACTGTCAAAAACTATCCATTTTTTCTAAACCATCTTCTAGCTATCTTAAAAGGCCACATGAGAAATTCGAGAATATGGATGAAGATCAATATAAATTGTTTTATGTATATGATAAATAAATATTTTCAAGTAAAAATTAGAAAGTTTAAATATAAAATAATAGTTATTTTATAGAAGTTATAATTTAAACTTCCTATTTTCACTTGGTGGTATTTATATTAATTATTAATAGAACTATCAGCTTAATTAACATTTTTTTAAATTTGTAGAATAAAGTTCTTCAAATATTAAGTGGCCTTGATGATAATTTATAATTAATTCATACCAAATCATAAACTAAAATATCTTGTCATATGTTTACAAATATTATGCCCACAGTAGATAAGGCTTTAGAAGGCAATTTTAGATATAAATTGAGTGAATTGAAATATGTTCTTCAAAGCCTTCATCAATATTAACATAAAATTTGGAGAATTAAACAAGATCTTGAAAAATTTCATAACAACAAAAAAAGAACTAGAATAAATAGAAGGCACCAAGAAGTAAGTATATAGTTTAATTGCTTATTCTACTAAAATAACTTTGCAAGTTATATAAAATTGTATTATATTAATTATATGTCAATAGTAATACTACTAATATAATACTAATATAATACTAATATAATACAATTTAATATAACTTGCAATGTTATTTTAGTTAGATAAGTATCTAAATAGGCCTATAATTTTTTTTTATTGAATAAAAATACTGATCTACTGATATTAATTATAAATTATCTATTTATTTTATAGAAAAAAAGAAGACGTATTTGAGATATTAGTCATATGCTTAATACCAATTATAAGAAACTCACAGAACCTTCCCCTTTGATGAGTTAGGATGAGTTTAAAGACAATTTTGAGTACATAATTAATGATGGTGACTTTCATTTGGATGAAGTTTCAGAAACTGATATTAAATAAACTCTAACAGAACGCTAACAAAACATTCATCCCAAATTCAAAAAAGGTAAAGAGGATAATCATGTACTCCATGTTAAAGATAAATAATGGAGATCCCAGTGGATAAGTAATTACATATTATTTCTACTAATTCTGGTTATAATCTATATACTATATGTATTACCTATAAAAATCGATAGTGTTCCCTTATTCTAATTATAAATTATTATTTTATCTTTTTTATTCTATGCAAATTAGGTTAAAAAAATTATGTGACTTGCTAACCAAGTGGGTGGAAATATTTCACATATTAAATGTACCAGAAAATGATAGTACAACAACATGAGCTAGATCGATAATTCTAGGCCTCTAGCTGATGCTCCTGCCTGGACCATATCTACTTCATATCATTTCGAAGATAAAGATAAAGAAAAAAATGATAATGATGAAGGAGATTATGATGATGAAGGAGATGATGATGATGATGGAATAGATGAATTAGATTATGAAGAAGAAGTCACAGTAAGTGGCAGTAGTAATATCAATAATAATGACACAAATAATAATGGTACAAATAAAAAAGGAGCTGAAGAAACTGCTATTATTACTGATGATAAATAAGAAGCAATGAATTAGAAATAATATATTTTCATTTTTGCTAGCATTATCAATTTGTTTAAAATTGTGAAAACTTTTGTATTATTGTTTTTTTTAAAATTGTAATATTGCTTTTGAATAAAATTTTTAATAAGTATATTTAGTTCTATTGCTTTAATCAAAAATGTTTGATAACATCTAATACAGTGAAGCAATAACAAACAAAAACAATTATTTTATATATAGTGATATCAGAATTCCGATATGCTTATGATAAGTGTCTTGAAACTTACTGATATTATTTCTATATAATTAATATTAGAATTTCGATTAAGTTATCGTATTGCTAATATTAATTTTCAGTTAAATAAAATAACTCTGAAAGATTTATTTTAATTGTTCAATATAATTCTAAAAGGTATTCTATTCCTGCCAAATTTCTGTTTTATATCAGTAACATATCAGATTTAAATCTCATTATAATATTATGAACCTATTGGTTAACTTTTATTTAATAGCAGCTTTTCAATATTTAGCTGATATAGATTTATTTGATCTGTGTAGATATGCTATATAGTTTAAATAGAGTAACAAATAAAAATTTTAATAAAAAATTAGTCAATAAATAAAATATAAGAAGGATTGCAATAGTTATTAATAAAAAATATAGGAAATAATAAGATTTGATAATTTTAAGCTAGTTAGTTAGTAAGATTGTTAAATAGATCATTTTGGTAAACAGCAACTTTGTAAAAGATAAATTAAATATTATAAGAGTTAATGAAATTAAAAAGAGTATGTCTGATAGAAAAATAATAAATATAAATTAGAAAAAGAAAAAATAATAATTGGTAAATACTTTAGTATTTAGAAATAACTGATTGTAAGTTAATAAATATATGAACAAAAAAATATTTAGAGACAGTAATAATTGTTAAAAAGATAGCAAAAATTTCTGCTTTAAAAGAACATATTTAAAATTTAATTTGAATTAATAATAGAAAAGTTATAACAATAGTTTGTAGACTGTCAATAAGCTAACAAAATCAAAAAATAAAAGTAGTTAATAGAAGTTAATAGCTAAGAAAGAAAAAGATAGAATATGTAAAAAATGCAAATATTTATAGAATAAGCAATATCAAAAAAGTTAACATAAAGGTTAAGAATTTTATCAGACTTAATTTAGCAAAATAATTTTATAACAAAATTAGTAATAATAAAAAGAATACATTTGTTAGTAATTATATTAAAGTTAAGATAACAGTTTAAGTATTAGGTAATAGTTAATACAAACATAGCGTAAAGGTTGAAGAATTGGAACTAAAATAAGCAATGTCAATAAGTAATAAGAGTAAGCCCAAAAGGGTATTATGTTTTCTGGCTTTATTAACAATAATTTGGTTATTAAAAACTGTAAGTAGTTAGAGTTTGATATTGAAGATAAAATAACTAATAGTATAACAAAAATAATTAGTAGATAAAAAATTAAAATAATTGCATAAATGTCTTTGTAAGAATAACTAATAATATGTTTTAAAAATAATAAACTATAATAATATAATGTCTTTTAGAATTTTGTTAAGTTTAGAAGAAATATAATGTTAATTAAACAAATAAGAGTTGTTATAAGTAATTAGTTAATTTAAAAAAAATAGATAATAGTATTTGAATTATTTTTTGAAAATAAGATATTTAGAATAAAAAGATAGAAAAAATGCAAAAAAAATAATTCTATTATTTGGAGTATATAAAATATTGTAGATTGAATTGTTTAAACTAGTTTAGTCAATATGTTTGATAAGCTGAATAACTTTAAAGTTTGTAGTTAGATGATTAGAACCATCAATATGTGGATTAAGATGTAAACAAATATTAATAAAAACCAGATATTATTTTATAATATTGTATACAGATACAAGTAGCTATGTCCAATAGATCTAAATTGTTAAGTTATTTAAAAAGATTGAAAATATAGTGTTGCAACTAGATATTCTAAATATATTTATTATTATATATATATAAATATAAGAGAATGTTAAAAAGTATAATCAAGTTAACTCTTTTTGCTGATCCCTTTTTTCAAAACATAACTAAAGTAAATACACTAAAAAAACACAAAACTAGTGCAACAAACTATATTGAGACCTCTAAGAAAAAAGACTTAGCACACAAAATACAAATACTTTGTCTTAGCAACAACATAAACAAAGTCTTGAAAAACAAAACTTTTTCTAGCTTTAAGAATTTTTGAACAAATTTTTAGAGAAATTGGAAAAGTATGCTAAACCTAGAAAACAACAACAGAGCACATGACCAGCTATCAATATAAACAACAACAAACAACAGTGCATCATGTTAAACAACAAACAACTATATTAGGAAATATAGGTAAGTACAAGCATAGCTACTAAATAAACAGACAAGCAACAAAAAAGTCTAGAAATAGAAGTACAAACAAGAATAGGATTGCTATTGGATACAGATTTAATTCAACATATCAGAAGGTTTAAAGATAGAAACCATAGACATATAGATAGCAAGATACTAGATAAGATTTTGTCAAAATGTATTAGAAATTCAGATTACCTGAAATATATAGCAAAAGATCTAGCAGTTTACAATCTAAAAAATATTACAGTAAAGGATTTACTTCTTTATGACCAAATTCTTGAAGTGCTTAGAATAGCTGAAGTGTGCATGGTGCTACATAATATTATCGAAGAATAGGCAACAAAGCTATTAGCAATAGATGTGAACTCAGGCTTTTTCAATCCTCAAATGAATTTTAATAAGGAAGAAACAATTAAAAAAGAAACAAAAATAGAGAAAACTGAAAAGGTTAAAGAAGTAGAAAAGAAAGAAATTGCTATGCCAGGAAAAGAAGAAAGAAACCAAGAACAAGCAAGTAAAAAAGAAGAGATAAACCAAGATCTAA
Organism: Cetraspora pellucida; assembly: GCA_910591915.1. Taxonomy (NCBI): domain Eukaryota; kingdom Fungi; phylum Glomeromycota; class Glomeromycetes; order Diversisporales; family Gigasporaceae; genus Cetraspora; species Cetraspora pellucida. The sequence continues at coordinate 5,150 of CAJVQA010003048.1, forward strand.
AGAGAGTTATAGAACAAATGAAAGAACTGAGTATCTTAATCACACAACAACCAAGTTCTAGTAACTTTTAAGATACAGTTTCAGAAATGTTATCAGTAAGTACAACAAGAGAAAAGACCAATGGTAAAGAAAAACAAACTGAAGAAGACCAAGAAACATCAATAGATAATAGAATATACAACTTAAGGAAAAACATTGAAGATATAGATAAGAAAATGATAGAGCTAAAAGCAAAGGAAAAGAATCAAGAAACACTAACACTTACAGACACAATTGAGAATAGTCAATAGTCACTGAAAAACTACATATGTAACAAAAGTAAATTTTTTAAAGCAAATATTTCAACATATATAGTACTAAGAGAAAACAAGAAAGAAAGATTGAAATATACCTAATGGATCTTTTGAGGAAACCATCACATCAAATCAATTCAAGAAGTTTTTAGGAAAGGTAATAGTTGGACAGAAGTTGACTTTGACTGTGAGTTTAGTAAAGATGCAGCAATAGAAAAAATTAAAGAAAAAGAAGATGAATGGCTCAAAATCATTTCAGAAGAATCAAAAAGACAAGAAAGAAAACAGCATCAGCAAGCATATAAAGACAAAGAAAGAGAAGAAAGAAAGTTAAAAAATTATATTAAACAAAAAGAAGTAGACTATAAAGAAGCAGAACACTTAACAGAAGAGGGTTTAAAAGCAGAATTACATATAACAATATGGGATCTTTCAACAAATATCAACACAGAAGAAGTAAAACATATATGCAAAAACATCAAAGAAGCTCAGATAGAATATATTAAAAGATTCAAGTACAAAGCATTAGCAGTAGGTAAAACAAAAGAAATAGAGAAAGAAAAGATCCCATAGTTACTACCAATAGGAGTACATAGACTAGCAAGAGTAACATTAAGTGAAGAAGATTATAATCAACGTAATATGCAAAGTCAATTTACAATAAGGTTAACAGAGCTCCTAGGTAATGCATTAGAAGTATTACTATTATACTATCTAAAGAAAAGAGGAGCAAGATCAGTATATATACCACCTAACAGAAATGGAAATCAAAGAAGATCAGCAACAATTACTTTTGCATCAATAGAAGAAATAGAAGCAGCATAGACAAAGCTAATAAGATTCAACAACTATTTACTTTTTTGGCAAAAGTATAAAGAAGAAAACACAGACACAAAACACATCAATAGTGATAATATTAGTGAAATCTCTAACATTGAGAAATACAGATATAATAGAAGATCAACAAAAATAATATATATGAAGAAGATAAAGAAAGCTTAATAACTTAAACCCAGAAGTGAAAAAAGAGTAAAAAGAAAACAGTAACCCAGACTCAACATCAAAAAGGAAATTCTCATATTGAAAATATCCTAGGCTGAATACTAGAAAGATTAAAAAAACTAGAGAAAAAAGAGAAAGGAAATGGAATAGATCAACCTAATTACTCCTAAAGATGCCATAGTTGAACTAATAAATTTAGACAAAGAGATAGAAAATTTTTTACAAGAGAAAAGAGAGGTGTTTGAGGAAAGAAGAGAAATAAAGTCTTCTTGTCAAGAAGATAAAGAGTCAAACAGAGAAAAAAGAAAAATAGAAAGTATAAAGACAGAACGAAGACCTTTAAAAAAAAAATGAAAACACAACTCTTTCTAACGATCATCTAGACCAAACTTTCCAAAATGCTGAACTACAGAAAATTGATATAGTTAATATATTAAACTCTATGAAAACTTTTCTGAAGCACTGGGCATGCATAGTGGGCATTGAAATAGAGTTGAAAAAAAAGCTATCACTTTGTGATAACAGTTTAAAAGAGCTCTAGAACCATAGAAGAAGTGGTTGGTAAAACTAAAAGTCTTTCATAAAGTAAACAACAGTGTTGGATATATTACTTCTATACAACTGTAAAACTTACAAGGAACACCCAGAAGAGTTAAGCACTCACAAAAGCTATAGTTTGGTTCACCTTATATCTTCACTTTTCTTTGAGGAAAATTTTATAAAAGTGGGCAATTCAGTTTACCTCTTCCAAAAGATCGACAAGTAAAACACCAAAACAGTCAACAGTATTTACTTCCTAATCGGAATTGTGTAAACAATACAGCAATACAAACACAACTCAGACACATGCCTCAAACTGCTGAAACATGTAAAATACTGCTTCCAGACTAATCAGTACCTGATGCCAACTCTCTACATTCAAGTTGAAGTTTTATCCTATATGGTTTTTGTTAAATATTCTAGTAAATAGAAAAATAGTAGAGTTATTTCTATTTAGTATAATTTATAATTTTTAAAAGCCTGACACAGGCTTATAATTGTGACCATCCAATAGTCATGTAGTGAAAGTTGCATATATCTTTTTTTTTTTTTCTTTCAATTTTCTCCTTTTCTCTTTTATTTCTTGTTTTGTATCTTTTATCTTTATCCTTTATACCTCTGTGTTTTTTTTTCTTTTTTTGTTATATAATAAGTTTTTTTTTGTTTTCTTTCACTTCTCTACAAGAAGATATTATCAGATTGGTAATATCCTATTGTAGGGTGGTAGTCGGATATGCTCCCAGATCCCCTTTTTTCTTAGGAAATTAGGCAACTAGTGCAGGCAGATCACTTGTAAGTGCTCATAGAAGTAACTGTGAAATGTTGACTCAATATGTTAAGTTTAAAAATGTTCATATGAAAAACATGATGTCTTAATAAAGAGCAATCAGCAAGACTGCCAAAGTCAAGAAAAAAATAAAAATAAAAATAAAAAGAGAGAAAAAAGGAAATAAAGATGGCATGTCATAATATTAATGGACTCAAAACCAAAGGTTGGAAACTGGAAAATCTGCTCAACTGGGCAAAAGAAGAAGAAATTTCAATAATAGGAATTACAGAAACGAATCTTACAGAAAGAGAAGGAAAATTTCTAACATATGCAGCAAACAAAAGATATATAGGTTTTTGGACAAGTGTAGCAGAGGATAAGAAGAAAGGGTCAGGTGTTGGAATTATGGTTAATAAACAATGTGAAAAGCACGTAGGTGCTGTCAAGAAAATAAATAAATATATGATAAAAATAATACTATATTTTAAATAATTGGAATTAGTAGTGATTGTGGTTTACATGCCACCAAATAACAAAGTAGTAGGAAAAAACATTCAGCAAAAAATCATAAAAACAGTTTTAAAAAGGAAAAGACAAACACAATTTATTGTGATGGAAGATTTCAATCATACAGTAAACAATACTCTAGACAGACAATACCCACAAACAACAAACTACAAAAGACTACCAATCTTCAATTGAATGAAGAACCAAGACTTTAAAGACACATATAGAGACTTGAATTCAATAGGTCAGCAGTACACATGGTCGAATAGAGAAGCAGCAACAAGAATTAATTATATATGGATATCGGATGGTTTAGCCTCAGGCCTACAAAAGGCAGAAGTTGAAGAGGCAAAAGGAATTACAGAGAGTGACCACAAGATAGTAACAGTAGAAATATAGATCAAATACATAATAGCAGCTAAAAGCAAAGCAGAGATTAAAAGAAAAAAACAGTCAAGAACAATATATCTATATGATCAAGCAAAATTAAAAGATTGAAAAAATTATGCACAAGAGTTGCAAAATTGGCTAGAAAGAAAAGAAGTTCTAAAAAACATTTACAAGAAAGAACAAAATGAGAAAAGGAAAACAGAGAAGATAAACAATATATGAAACATAATAGAAGAAGCTATTATTACAGCAGCAAGTAAACACATACTCAAAAAAAAAGTATTTAATATGACAACTAATAGAAGAAGAAGTCAGAAGGAACAGCAACAAGAAAAAAGCATTGTCAAGCTACAGAAACTAATCAAGTATGCAAAAGTAAAGAAAACATAAGCAGTAACAGAGAAGAAAAGAAGTGAAGTAAACAAACAATTAAAAATACTAGGCAAGAAAATCAATGCAAAATTGCCAAAACTACAAAGGCAATGGTCAAATGGATAGATAGAAGATATAAAAGATTGGAGAAAGCTATTAGTAAAAAGGAAAAAGATGGACTGGGAGTATATACAAAAGAAACAAATAGAAGAGAATATAGATAAAAGATGCAAAAGGATCAAAACAAATCAGGGAAAGATGATAATGAGTCTCCTGAATAGGCCTTATAAGAAGATAACACTTGACAGAGTTATCATACAAACTGAAGAAAAAGCAAATTTACTAACAAGCCCAGAAGATGTTAGGATAGAAGTAGCAGAGTACTACAAAAAACAATTCAGGAAAAGAAATATAAGATTAGAAGAGATGTCAAAAGAGTAAAAAGAAATATATAAACTATAAAGAAACATCAAAGAGAAATGGTATACAGAAGTGGAAAGAAAAATTAAAGAAAAAGAATAGGAAGAAACCTTAAGAGAACTAAAGACAGAAACAGCTCCAGGCATATCAGGCATAAGTTACATTCTGATAAAACAAGCAAGAAAGAAAACACAAGAAGTATTTAGAAGCTTTGCAGACCTATGCCTAGAAGAAGGAAAGATACCAATGAAATAGAAGATAGCACAAGTTTACCCAATACTTAAAGATGTTAAGTGAAGATACAGTTTAAACAATATATGACCAATAGCATTAATAGAAACATTTAGGAAAGTTGTAATGAAGGTGGTAACAAAAAGGCTTGCCAAAGTGTTTACAGAAAAAAAAATACTCAAAGGACCAAATTACATAGGCCTCCCAGGCAACTCAACAGAACAACTGATACATATCCTCAATATGATAATAGAAGTATGGATACTCCTGCAAGACATGAAAAAAGCATTTGACTCAGTTCCACTTAAGAGTCTAGAACTAGTACTGCAAAGAGTTAAAGTGCCTAAGAGAACAATAAAATACATCCTAGATTTATTTCATGATAGGCAACTAAAAATTATTACAGTTTACAGCCTAACAGAAGAAATAACAGCAGAAGATGGCATAGATCAAGAAGAAGTAATATCTCCATTAATATGGTAGCTTTTTTATGATCTACTGTTAGAGAGAATACAAGAAAATATAAATTTAGGATACATAGTAAAACAGCAGATTAAAAAAGGAATGCAATGCAGCAATATCACAAAGTACTACCAAGCAGCCATCACATATGCAGATAATACAATGTGGATTGCAAATAGTAAAAAACAACTAATGGTGACACTAGAAATAGCAAAAGAATTCTTCAAAATGAATAATATAGAGATAAATGGAACCAAATCAAAGCTTTTGATAATGAACACAAAAGTAAAAAAAGAGGAAAGAAAAGTAAGCTTTGGAGGAAGCAAGATAATAAAAGAAGCAAAGAACAAGATAGTTCGCTCACTAGGGATATGGCCAAATAACAGAATGAGTGAAATGCTAGTAAAAAAGAAAGCTAAAGAAATAATCAGCCAAACAGTAAGAGATCTTAGATACAAAAAGATGACAATGAGTCAAATTACATATATAAACAATATAATAATAATACCAAAACTAAGTTACATGTTACAGCTAATAAAAATGTCAGAAAGAAGTATAAACGAAATATACCAACCAATTATAAGTTTAGCAAAGCAGAAGAGCAACCTGCAAAGAACATAAGAAAACTGTATAATAGAACACAAAGATCTTGGTAGCTGCAGAACATTATGACAAGAATTAACAACAAAACAAATAAATAGCCTAATAGCAAGACTAAACAAACAAGATAGTCTTGAACAGTTAACAAAACTAAGAATAACACAAGGGTGCCAGAGAGCAGATTTAACAGAAAATATATGGAAAATAGAAGAGATGTCAGAAAATATAGAAGGTTGAAAAAGTAACTTAGCTTGTTTGATATTGCTAAAAGCAAGGAAGCTTAATATAAATATAAGAACAGAAGGCAACTTATGGACAATGTTCAGATATGGAATCAAAATAAAAAAACTTAAAGATACGCAGTTGCAGAAAAGAAGTGGTATAAGAATAAATAAAGCAGGCTTAATATATCTAAACCAACTAATAGACATGAAAGAAGAGAAATTAATTACTTGGCAGCAACTAAAAAGCTATTAAGATCTATCGAGTAAGAGAAAAAAAGCAGAATGGTTCAAAGCAATAAAGCTAGAAGTACTTGTTAGACCAGAAGATAGAGAAGTTAAAAGGCAATTTAGAACAATCGACAAAATACACAAGCAATGCAAATAAAATAGAAGCATATTTCAGAAGACAAAAGAAGAAAAGAATGAATAGCATATGGTGCACAGAACAATCAACAGTTAGGGAAGATAGTTAAGAAGAAAAAGAAAAAAATATTAGTAGAACATTGGCAAATGCAGAATAAAGAAAATGAACTAGCTACTGAAATTAGCAGATGCAAGAGTTGTACAAGAAAAGAAGAACACCAAAAAAATAGCTGCCAACAGTGAATAAGAGTAAACAACAGAATTAATGTAATTCCAAATGCATTATTAGAAAAAGGCAGCAACAAGATCAAGGTAGCATTAGATTAAATAATAGAAATAATGAACAAACCAGTGATAGGAGAACAAAGACTTGAGGGTTTAAAAACAATAGAAGAATCAGAAGTAGAGATAATCAGATGACAAAAGTTAAAAGATAGCATTAGTCAAGGAATAGTAGAAGTTTTAAGAAGAAATATAATAAGAAGCAAAAACAAGTATATAATATATACAGATGGAGTAGCAAACCTGAAAACTAGAGAAGATATGAGAAGCAGAAATAATATGGGCATAGGGTGGGTGCAAACAAATGAAACACAAGAATGGTCAGAAGAAGAGATAGCATTAGGCTTAGAAGGATGGCAAACATTGATGATAGCTGAGTTAGTAGCAATATGAGCTGCAATTTTAATGATACCAAGAGGAAAGCAAGTAGGAATATATACAAATAGCAATGCAGCAATAAGAAACATTGGTAGAGGTTTAGAACAAATATGCAGAGATAAGATCCTAAAAAAGAAGAATGCAATATGGATAATAAAAATTAGAAAACTTATTATAACAAAGAACATTCATATAGAGTTTATTACAGTTAAAAGTTACAGTAAAGATAAATGGAATGATAAAGCTGATAGTCTAGCAAAGAAAGATGCAATAAGTAAAAAGATAATACAGGTTGAAAAGTCAGTTGTGAGGAGATAGAGTACTGTCTAGAGTGGGAAAACAAACGTACTGATATACCAGCAAGACTGCTTTGCAAATTGATAATGAATGCAAAAATAGGAGCTAAATAGAAAGAAACAAAAGTAATTAGAGAATTAGAATCGGAAAGAGAAGCTACAATCTATAATTGGACATACTTTTGGAATAGACTAAAGATATCTAAAGGAGTACACTGTACAATAAGAAGAGGTAGTGCCAGAAGAAGTGCATTTATAAAGTGCATAATGAATAAACTTCCAACTTTAGAAGAACTTAACAAAAGAAGACCAGATGTATATACAATGACAGAGTGCCAAATGTGCCAAGATAAAACAAAAGAAACACAGACATACTTGGCAGCATGTAAGAGACAAAGAAATCTGTAAAAAAGAATCCAAATAGTGACCATTACAACAGCCTGGAAGAGGTTAAAAGAAGAAGAAAAACTTTAAGTTCTATCATATATATTATATACAGCACTCTTTGGAGAAACAGAAGCAGAAGAAATCAAAATAAGAGAGGCACTAATTAAAGGTCTTATTTCAAGAGAAATACAAGACAGATTGGGACAGCTCCTAAATACAAAATCAAGGTAGCAATTTATGAATGTAGTAGCAAGAACAGCCTGGGATATATTCTATGAACAAGCATGAAGAATCTGATATGAAAAAATTAATGAATGGGAGAAAAATAAAAGAATAACAGGTAAAATAAAAAGAAGAAAAGGAAAAAAGAAAGAAGCACCAAAAAAGAAAGGAAAACCAAATCAGCAAACTATAGAGAAAAAAAAACAGAAAGTGAAAGAAAAAGAAAAACAAATCAGAAAAGAAATACAGAAAACAATTTTAGAGCTTGTCATAGAAGGGAGAAGACCCTTTTATTATGGACTTTAAGTAGTTGGATAAGCAGCTTACTTCTGTATAAAGTAATGCAGTAGGTTGCACTTAGATACCATTAGAGTAGCCAAGTAATGCTAGGCTTAGTAGTTAAGAATATTTATGTAATTGCAAATGTAATTCCAAAATCTTAATAAAGCACTAGCATGACTGCTTAAGGAAAAAAAAAAAAAAGTATAGCATAACAGAGCTTGCCTTTGAATTTAACAATACCAATATGCTGAGTAAAAATTTTGTTGCAGATATTTTAATTGATAACAAAGTTGTGAAGTTTTTTTATTTTTTATTTATTTATATAATATCAAGTAGAAAATGTTGATAATAAATGAATATATCAATTAGATATAAATATATAACTAAGTATTATTTCTAAACTATACTATTGTTGCTATATATATAAGAACATTAAGTATGATATTATTTTTTTATTTTCTGTTACAAGTTAAATTAACTACTGTTAATTATTAACCACAGAAAGTAATAAAAAGAAAACTCTAAAGAAAAGTTTAATTTATAAAAATAAGTATATAATAAATTTTGAGTTAAGTTTTTAGAAAAAAAAACTATTATTGAGTTTATCAATAATTTTAGATATGTTGAAAATGTGAATAAAATCAGATTCTGAAATTGTATATATAACAATTTTAAGTTTTTTAATAATATATTAGTTTGTTTGATTGAAAAATGATTTGTTAAGATTCTTTTTTAGTTGTATAATAGTTAGTTTAAAGGTTTGAATAATGTTGTAGTAGGCAATAATTCTGGCTAGAATTTATTAATTTTACTGTTTGTTGCTATAAATTTAAAGTAGGCTTTAAGATAGCAATAAAAAAAATAAAATATATGTTTTGGGTTAGTAAATATGTTGTTTAGTTGAATAAAATTTTGGTCAGATTGGTCAGCTAGTTTATAAAAATCTTTAAAAGATAAAAGTATATTAAATATTGTTAAGATGAATGTAGAAAAGTTTAAAAGTAAATATATATATTTTGGATAGATATAATATTGAAAAATTGGTTAAAATAGTAAGAAGTTAGATTATAAATATTATGAGTTGTTTTTGAATTAAAAAGTTTATATTTTTCCAAATTGGTGCAAATATATATATAATATATTATTATTTTGGTAGCATAATTTGTTTGGTCTTGAATAGATTAAATAGTTGGTAGTTCAGATTTTTGAAGAATTAATTTTTTGTATTCATTATTAGTTATTATTATTTTTTTTTTAATATTAAGGTGAGTACTTGCAACCCAGAATTTTATTGATAGTACATTTAGCTAATAGTTGCATTACAACCACAGAGGGCAACCATGGAAAGAGTGTACAACTAGCCACTTGTACAATTTTAGTCATTGTCTAATTTAAGTAGTCTGCCCGAAGGTTCTACACTAGCTGTCATACCTGAAACCTACTTGTAAGTTCCCTATTTAACTACTCTGTTCCCATATCCACTCATCTACCTACACCTATCAAGATGTCCCAGTCGATACCAGTGCAAATATGCTATGGTCACTAAGTCTTTAAAACAGTTCACTCACATGGAGAACCTTTGACCTTGTACTAAATCTTTCAGAATCTTCTGTATCCTATTCTTATAGCTGACCTGGTATCGCTATGGCCAAGACCAACACTGATAGTCAGGATGTACTATTTAACTACTATGTTCTTGTAGAGTTCACTCCAACCCTAGTACTGACTTTACAACATATTCCTACTACTTTGGTATTCAATTCAAGTTCCACCAAGCTTTCAAACCAGATAGCCTAGAAAGACAGGTCATAACCATACACCTTTGGTTTATATGTTTGCTAGCATATAACCTTTTCCTCCAGAACCCAGAAATTCTGGCAGCCTGGTTGGTTTCATTCAGCCCCTCCTCAAAGGCTGGCTTTTTGCCCAGTTTTACAAGTTCTAGCTTCATTTTATAGGTCTAGTCTTTACAGTAGCACCCTTGAAAGTTTGGGTTACCTTTCTACTTGGGTCTTCCAAGTAAGCTTTCATTCTCCTATCTGGTTTCCATAATTTACACAGCCTAAGAACTTATCTTGGGTTCACACCACTCGGTACCGGTTTGTGTTTCTTTGTATAATATTGTACGAATGCCTAGACCTTCCAGTCAGACTAGTATGACATGGGTTACAAATATCCTATTCCAACCAATCATGAAAGACAGTTAGCTGTAATACAGAAAGAATTGCAAATTTTTGCCATTACTGGGATTTGAACTCTAGACCTGCCACTTGGAGGTTGACAACCTATCTACTTCACTAGGTTGCTACACCCCTCATTATTAGTTATTATTGTTATTTGATATTTGATATAGTTATAGACTTTTTGTTTATTAATATTACTAAATTGTTTTTTGTAATGTATAAAGAATTTTTAAAACCAGTTATCAAATTGTGATTTGGTTAAGTGAAAGAGCAGAATGTGATAGTTTGTAGTAAATTTTTGAATAAAAATATTATAATAATATAAATATAAAATTTGAATATATTATAAATTTGTAAAGCAGAAGTATTGTTTTTTGAAGTATTTAAAATATAATTTATATATAAAACATTTTTGAGTAGATGAGTTTAAGTTGTAAGTTATAAAAGAATTTTTGATAATTAATAGTTTGGTATTTGTTATATAAAAATAGATAAAGTTTGGCAATATTTATAAAAATTTGAAATCATTTTTTAATTGAATAAGAGAGAATAAAGTAGTATAAGTTAAAGAGTTGTTTGTAGTTTGTTTTATAAAAAAGAGTATAGATAAATTTGGTAAACCAGTTTTTTGTTTCATTAAGAAGTACATTGAAAGATATATTGTCTGTATTGGTAATATATAAATTTAGTTTTAAAATTATGTTTTATAATAAATTTAAGTTTTTTAGTTATTATAGTTTGAACTAATGAACTGAAATTGCTTTTTATAGTTGGTTTGTTAGTTGTTGTAAAGTTAATAATTAAGTCAGAATAGAAGTCTTTGAAGATTAGTTTTAAGAAATCTAAGATTTGAATTTCAGATATTATAAGAGTAGATAAAAAAGAGTTTTTTGATATAAGTAACTTTTGAATTAGTTTAAAAGATAGTTTTGTTAGATTGTAGTTTGTAGTTTTATTTTAGAATTATAATTGATAATAGTATTAAAAAGAGGTTTAAAGTTAAAAATAGTTTGAAACAGAGATATAAAAAAGACTTTTTGAGTAGTTTATAGTAGAAATAGAGAGTTTTATTGTACAAGTAGCAAAAAGAAGCAAGTAAAAAAGATGTGAATTAGGTGAGAAAATTGAGTTTTTTGAAATTAACAGTAAATTTTTTAGAGAACCAGTAAATTTTCCAAATTCATTTGAAGAAATTTGAAGAAATATTGGGTATTTGAATATTTTCAAAGTTGGTAAAAAGTGAAATTTCTAGGACAATCCAGTAAATTTTTTAAAATTAACCAATAAAATTTCAGAAAGAAGTTTGAATAAAAGTTTAAAGAGAAATATAAATAACTTAGTGAGTTTTGGTTTATGTATAATAAAATAAATTAAAATAATCATCTCAAAGAGCTGAATGTTTTTGTTTAATGAAAGAAAATAAGTTTGTTTAATAAAATTTAATGAAAATTGAAAAAGTGTGTTTTTTAGAGAATATTAGTTTGTACATAATATAGTAATTTAAATTTGATAAAAATTAGTATAATTAGAAATAGAAAGTTTGGTATATTTAGTTTAATTGAAAGTAAAAGAGTATAATTAAGTATAAATTAAAGAAAATTAAAAAGTGTATAAATAAAGATAATTTTATTTAAATATAAAAGTTTTTTTATATTAAAGAATTAAATATAAATAAATTTATATTGTTTTTAGAATAAAAAGTTGTAAAAAAGAGGTTTAATTAGAAATAAAAACTATTAGTTTGGTAAAATATTAAGAAAAGTTAAATTGTTTATTTGAGAAAAGTTAGTTTTAGTAATCTATAGAGAGAGTTAGATAATTTGTATCCCAAGTTATAAAGTTGATATTTAAGATTAGAAATAATAATAGTATTAATAATATAGTTAGCTTAAATGTTAATAATATAGTTGGTTTTTATTTTTTTTTTTTATTTTTTTTTTTATTTTAAGGGCAGTCTTGCCTGTGTATCTTTTTATTAGTAGTAGTATAAGATTACATATTATATACAGAGTATATCAACGAAAGTACAACTAGTCACATGTATAACTTTAGTCATTATCTAATTAAGGGTTCCGCCCATAAGTTACCTACTAGATGCCATATCTGAGACCCATCTGTAAGTCCCCTATTTAAACTTTCTGATTTTCAATACTTAACTACATATATATACAATGTATACCACCATGTTTATGACAGAACAGATTAGGGCTATCTAATTACTATTTATATCTAAGTCCCACCTCATTAGATGTTACTAAGTATCCATAATCCTTTCGAATTTACTCTTGACGCAAACTTACTAAGTATGGTACCAAGATTACTCCTTAGATTTATTCAGTTTTAGTATATCCCGTATCTACTAGAACCAGTTTGGTGCCAGAAGTGTTCAAATTTCGGTAAGTCCATTCCTTTTCCATAGTTTCCTTTTATGTTCACCGTATTATCTGCTAGTGCACCTTCTCTCTATTCCTGGTATATTCACTGCTTCTCTCACATCGAGCGCCAACTCTCCAGATTAGGAATCTTTTTTCCGGGAACTTCCTTATATACTGATCTTCTAATCACATAGACTTAGCCACAGGGCTTTGCGTACATTCATATGCTTCCGTAGATTACAAAGTTGCCTCCAGCTGGAATTGAACTGTCGACCTTGTCTGTGAAGGGAGGGGTGCCTAAACCACTAGGCTACGGGACTCCATCCCTTATAGTTGGTTTTTGTAATTTGAATAAGTTAAAATAATTCTAAAAAAATTAGTTTTATTTATTTAAATTGCTTATTATCTAAAATAAACTAGTAATAAAAAAATTTAAAAGCTTAATTAGAGAAATGTAAAAAAAAAAGTAGTTGCTATAAACAATAAATATATAGTTAAATAAAAAGTTGTTAGTATCCAAATAAATTTAAAAGAATTGATTTAAATATTTGTTATAGCATAAAATGCTTAGCTTCTGTCAAGTTTTTTGGTAAACCAGCAAAGTTTGGGCTCTTAAGTATTTTTCTTTTTTTATTATACTGAACATTCTTTTTGCTACTACCTTGAGTAAACATTTTTTGAATATTTTTAATAGTACAATTAGTCTAATATTACAAAGCTTGTAACTCTAATCCTTATCTTTTGGAATTGGATATATTTGCACTAACTTTTATTTATATTGTATCTTTCTAAGCCTTAAACAAGTATTTACAACTTTTCTAAAGACTTCTTGTGTTTTACTACTTGTACTCTTAATTAGTCTGTAGCTAATATTTAACAAGCCTAATGTTGTTTTATTTTTAGTTCTTGCTATTGCTTCTATTCACTCTTAAATTGATATTTCTGTCTTTAACTTCTTGTATCATATTTTTCTAACTTCTGCAAATAACTTGTAAAACTCTTCTATTACTCTTTCATCTTCAATAACATCTCTCTGTTTAAACTGTTTACTAAAATGTTCTTTCATCTGCTCCAATACTGTATTTGATTTACTAATTAAGTTGCATTTGTCTTCTTTTTGTTTTAACATTTAGTCAATTCTGATTTTTGTTATAGAGTTTGTTTAAAATACTAGTAAGCATTCTTCCTACTTCTTTATCAATTCTTTCACATCTTCTATCTATTACAGTATTGATTTTATCCCTTATACACTTGTTTTCTTTAATCCTCTCTGCTATTCTTAATATTTGCTATTGCTTTTTTGTTAGCTAACATCATTCTTCAAGGTTTGCTACTTTGTTTTCTCCTATATAGCCTATTTTTAGGTTATATTTCATATTTATCTTATCTATTTCTATGTTGATTTTTTCCAAGTTTAGTTTAGTTTTTTCATTCTTTACTAGCTTTTTAATTTTTGTAATAGCTTACCTAGTGTCACTATTCCTTTATGCAACTTTATTATTTTTTTGTTTAATATTATTATTTCTTTAAATTATCTTTTTCTTTGGTATGTTTCTATTAGCTGCATCTTTTATTGTACTGAATATTATATTCTAAACTCTATTTATATTAACATTATAGCCTATTTCTTTAAATACTGTTACAAAATAGATTTTTAGCATAGCATAGTATATTATATTATTAGTAGTTGTTATATATTTATTATTATATTTTATATTATATTTATCATTAGTTATTAGCATAGTTATATTATAGTATATAGTAGTTAGAAAATATGATCTTAATTGGCTGTTAGAAGTATAATACAAACATATAACATTGGATAACATCTATGATGTCATTATTGTCTTACAAACCTCAAATACCTCTATACAAGTTTTATGTATTCTAGTACAATTTACTGTGCCAAATAACACAGTACAAGAATCCCAAATATTCCTTTCACAATTCCCAAGTATCCCTATACAATCCCAAGTATTCCAACACAATTTTCAGATATCTCTACACAATTCTTAACTGTCTCTACATAGACTCAAGTACCTTGATACATGTTCCAAGTGTTTTAAGTACAAATGACAAATACATATAAACATTATCCCAACTATTCTTGTACAAACTCTACTTGCCTTTGCACAATTCCTACTACCCCAAGTACAGTATCAAGAGATGTCACTCAAACTTCTACTACCTCTACTAAGTAAAAAGATATATAAAGGATACCTTTTCCTCTTTTCTACCAATTCTAAGTTCCTATACTTCAACCCAGACATAATGATCTTTTAATAATAAAGTGTGATATTCCCCCTCTAGATTAATTCTTACAGACAAGGTTGTCAGCATGTGTGTTGTTAATAAAAAGTTAATCTATATACTGTTATTATCTCGAACCATTTGTCTACTGCTATATAGCAAAGTGAACTACTACACCTTCATCCTATATATATTTGCAATAGTCAATCACTGTACTAGGTGATCTTGTTACTTGGTTATATTGTACCAAGAAGACTGCAACTCTGTAACATTTTGGTACCTTTTGGCAGAAATACAAAAAATTTTTGAATAAATCTAATAAATCTTCTCTGATAGAAAATTGAAAAATTAGTTTTTTTTTTTTTTTTTTTTAAATTTTAACGGTGGGGCCATGCCTTTAACTTTCTTTAAATTTAATTGAAGTTTTTACTA
>CAJVQA010003049.1:0-20408 GCA_910591915.1 Cetraspora pellucida
AAATACAATAATAAATATATAACAACTACTAATAATATAATATACTATGCTATGCTAAAAATCTACTTTGTAACACTGCTTATAAGTTTCTTATTTAACTACTTTAGTT
Organism: Cetraspora pellucida; assembly: GCA_910591915.1. NCBI lineage: Eukaryota > Fungi > Glomeromycota > Glomeromycetes > Diversisporales > Gigasporaceae > Cetraspora > Cetraspora pellucida. Next base: position 110 of record CAJVQA010003049.1, read on the forward strand.
TTTGTATCTAACTATTTATCTTTATCTATCAACAATTTTGGCTGATACTGATAAAAATATGCTATGTCTACTAAGTCTTTAAAGTAGTTCTTTGGAATTTTTAACCTTATACTAAATCTATTAGAATTTTCTATATTCCATTCTTATAGCTAATCTGATATCACTATAGCTAATATTAATACTGGTGGTCAGAGCATATTATTAAACTACTATGCTCTTGTAGAGTTCACTTTAACCCTAATACTAACTTTACAACATATTTCTACTACTTTGGTATTCAATTCAAGTTTCACCAAGTTGCTATTATAGATAGTCCAAAAAGATAGATCATATCATACTTTTGGTTTACATGTTTACTGACATGTTTCTTTTTCTTCTAAAATTCAGAAATTCTGGCAGCCTGGTTGGTTCATCTGGTCTCTTCTCAAAGACCAGTACATTTGTCTACTTTCACAAGTTCTAGCTCTATTTCATAGATTTGTTTTTACAGTAGCATTATCAAAAGTTCAGATTACCTTTCTATTCAGACCTTCTAAGTAAGCTTCTATCTTTTTATCTGGTTCTTATAATTTATATGATTTAAGAACTTATCTTGGATTTACACTGCCTAGTACCATTCTGTGTTTCTTTATACAACATTATATGAGTATTTAGACCTTCTAGTTATGCTGATAGGACATGGGTTATAGGTATCTAATCTCAACTAATCACAAAAGACAGTTAACTATAATATAAAAAGAATTACAAATTTTTATTGTTTGGGATTTGAACTTTAGACCTGCTACTTGAAGATTGACAACCTATCTGCTTCACTAAGTTGTCATATTTTATGCAATTAAAATTCTAACTGGTACCAATATACTAGTTAGATATATTTATTAAATATAATTAAAAAAAATATATATTTTTATAAGATATTATTTAGAGATATGACAATCTAGGAAAGTAAATAAGTTGTCAATTCTCAAGTAGTAGGTCTAAGGTTCAATTTCTACAAATGATGAATTTTGGAAATTATATTTGTATTATGATAACTGTCTTTTGCCAATTAGTTGAATTTTAAGTATTTGTAATCTTAGGTATATCAAGTCAGGTCCTATCTAACATTCAGAGCTCAGGTATCTATGTGAAGTGTAATATTATATGTATATAAAAAAATGTGAAAAACCAGTATCATATAAGGCTTTGGTGCAAATCTGTAATAAGACCACTAGGCATAGAAGACTAAAACATCAAGGAGATGAAAACTTACTTGGAAATCTTGAGTAAAAAGGTAGCACAAACTTTTGATGATGCCATTGAACTGATGGAAGCTCATAAAATGTCTTCATAGAAACTGTCAGATAAATAAGATAACAAAATATATAAAAAAGCACATGTCCAATCAGGCTGCTGAAATCATCAGAAAAAAAGAATATATAAGTATACCATACTGGGTCATCTGAATTAGAAGTTTGAAAAATCAATTAGTTTTGAGTTACAGCTAGTAGAAGATAATAAAGAAGAAGTTTAAAAAATAAATACCAGGATTTGGATAAACTTTATAAGAGTAATAGTAGTTTAATAGGTAACTCTGACTACAAGTATTGGTCTTAGCTATAGTGTCAAATCAGGTTAATAGTAAAAGAGAATATGGCTTGCTTTGATAAATTTACCTTGAGAATAAAAATAATCTAAGAATTATAGTTTTATGATTAAAAGTAAATAGATTTGAGTCTGTGATCTGATAAAATTAATACTAAGATCAGATCAGAGAGTTTAAATAGAACATCTAAACAAGGGCATTAGGTATAGCAACTAGTGATGAACCTCTAAGCAAACTCCTTAAATAGATAATATAGAAAAGTTACACATATAGCTAGTTGTACACTTGTTTAATAGTTCAATATAGATATATCTATATAAAACATGTACCTAATATAAGTATTAATAAAAAGCTAGAACCAAAAAGGTCACCTTAATACTGAAAAAAAAATATTATTATTCTAAATATCAATACTAAATTTAGAAACAATAAGATAGAACATAATCATATGAATTACACCTATTACAATATATTTGTTTAAAGTTTTCATTAAGATTAAAGCATTATGTATCTCTTTTATTTATAAATAAAACTACTTCATCATTACAAATTTTGTCTTTAGATTGATGTAAAACATTGTTCAAATCATTTATAAAATATTTATATTTTGCAAATTAACAAAATTATTCATTCTTATTAGTTTGTATTAAATATATAAGGTCAAAAATAAACTTACATTCATATTGATTAGATTCTTGTTTGCAAACTACATAACATAAATGAAAATAACCTCTTTTTTCACAATTTTAACAGACTCCTCTGTTAAAAAGATGGCTATAATTAGTAAAAGTTTTTACAAAACCAAGTTTATTTAACTTTTCAATAAAAATTTCAGTTATATATATAACAGATTTAAAGAAGTGTTCTTGTAATGAATTTGGTGACCAATTAGCAGAATGTCTAATGTTTTTAATTAAAAATTAGGTTGATTTAATTAAATCAATAAAATATTTTAAAAACTATTCAAAAAGTTTAATTATAAGAGAATTAATTAGTTGATACATTTTTAAATATAAATAATATAATAATTAAATCAAAGTTATATAAAAAAAATTTACTTAGTCTAGTGCTTAACAAAATTAAGTATAAACTTGATTGTCAAGTTTTTGATTAAGTTAAATGTTTAATAATAGTACAAATTGCATCTCAAAACATTGATTTATTTTTAGTAAAATCTAATGAATTTTCAGTAATTTGTACATAATGTATATATATTAAATTATAATACCTATATTGAATATTGCATTCTATTTTTTGCCTTTATATTTTATGATCACTTATATATTAAAACTCTTAAAGCCAACAAGTTTTAACATTATTATATGAAATAAGTAGGAGTATTTAAAAAAGTTGACTTGCTTTTTTAAACTTTTCATAATTGCTATAATCAGTTTACATTACAGAAATTCTCACAGATTAGTAGATAGGTTGTAATTACATTTGATTACTAGTAAAATGTAAGTTATTTGCTCAAATTTTTTGCACTACACACTAATTTTATTTTACTGCTTTATTGTCAATTTAAATAAATGAATATAAGTTTACTCAAAAGCAGTATATATAAACATTCAAGCATTCAAGTTTGGTTGTTAAGGTTTGTTCAAATGTAGAGTTATTAATAAAGTGCTCTAAATTATAATAAAACATATAACCTACTTCTAGAGTGCTTCAGAGTAGGTTATATGTTTTATTATAGATTGAAGTACTTCTTTAACAACTTTATTCAAATGTAATTGCTATATTTTATGAATTTATAAGCCTCATAGTTTAATTATTTGCATTTGTATTTTAAGTATATTTTCTGAGAGTTATAGTTTTTAATACTATTAAATATTACAATTAGATAACTATGCAACAAATTATACTACATAAAACCTGAAATAATGTTAGCTTTGATGTTAATATATTATGGTGCCAATTTTTATCCAAAGTTAAAATCTAATAAATCTTGAACTAAATTGAGTTCAACATTTGCAAAAAATATTTGTTTCTTAAAATGTAACTAATAGAATTATATAATATTGTTAAAAAAGAATCAAATGATCAAAAAATTTAGAAAAATAGTGTTATGATTTGTAAAGAGAAAGGTATTAGTTTATGTAAAATAAATTAAATCTATTTCAGAATACTATATAGCAATTTTGTTTTATAATCTAGTACAAAAATATATAAACAACAAATTTTTTAAAACACTTAGTAATACTTAAACAAGTTTGTTTATAAGAACTTATTATTGGCAAGTTACTATACCAAATTAGTGGTTTATTCAAATTCAAAAAGTTTTCTTGTAAAATAAATAAACCTTTAGCAATAGAGGATTTTATAATTAAAATTAGAAAATCTTATTTTATTTTTTTTGATTTATAATTCAATATAGTAAAAAATATTATTAAAAAAATTCAACTTATTTTAAAATGTATCACCTATTTGTTAATTATGAAACTCTTTAATATAATAAATTTAATTAATTATAAAATAAGCTATAAATAATATTAATGTATATTTGATCAAATAAAGAACATTGTATACTTACCAAACTTGCATGAATAATATATTAAAATAAATTATAATTCAAATCATTGCTCTGAAATAACCAAATAAATAAATAAATTGGTAATTAAAAAATATATATATGTATTGCATATTGATGAAAATTGAAATAGGTCTTATTAAGTTTCACTTTTAATAAAAATAAAAAATAATTAGAACAAATAAAGTAGTTTTTAAACATGCTAGACATAATACTATACTATTGGGTCACTGCTTATAGTACTTCAAAATATCTTATTATATAAACTACTCTTCATAATTGAGATTTTTGAATTTGTGAATAGTGTCTGGTTATTAATCAATTTTAAAACCAAAGTTCTTAAATAAAACTCTGTGTAGGTATTATAAGCAGTGACCAACAGTAAACATAACATTAATATTTAGCATCAATAGAGTTATAATGCTCAATAATAAAATTTATATTAAGATCAATGAGATTATTTGAGTAGTATCAATATAGAAGCTTAATCAAGTCAACATTAACTTTTGTTAACAAGGAAAGACATTAAGAATTCTATCAAATAGGTTAAATAATTAAATCTGTTATAATTTATTAAATAAAATTATTTTAAACTAATTTACCAAATAAGTTTGCTAAGAGAAACCTGTCATATGCTTTTAATTATATTTTGTATCAGAAACAATCTACCTAATTTGTTAGGAATTGTGTATAATACAAAATATAACTGAAAGCCTAATGACAGATCTTCTCTTAATAGCATCCAAATAAAATTGAATTATTTGAGCAAATTCATATAGAATTATATTACAATATATATTAATTCCATTTAATATATAACAAATATGAACTTACAATTCTTATAATTATAAACATCAAAGCAAGACAAGACAAAAAAACTTTAATACTTTAACTTCTATTTTGATTAATCTGTTATAATATTAACAAATTATATTGACTTTTATAAATTTGCTTACAAATGCTAAGCTCTATATAAAAAAAATATTATTGCAAGTTAACTACTGTATTAACAAAAAAGAAACTTTAATGATCAAAGTTATCAAAAAAATAGCTGACATTTTAATTATATATATACAGTCAACTCTTATTGAAAAAAAAAGTTTATTATATAAAATTACTATGTTTCTTTAAGAACTTCTGGCACTTTTTACACTGAACTATTGTGAAATTTCAAATTTTGAATTTATTATATTTAAAGTCAACTGTAGGATAGTTTTATCATTACTAATACAGTATATGCATATTCAAAAACTTGTAAAACATTCAAAAAAAAGAATTAATATAAATTCTTACCTCCAATTATAATTCTAAGCTATTAATTAAGCAGTTATTTAGCTTCTACTTTTGATTATTATCCTAGAAAATGGTTATAATAGTTATATATAGGGGTCTAAATTACTTCTCTTAATAAAAAATTATTTTAGTATTTAGTTTATTAAAATTAATTTTTTATAGTAATGAAATTAATTTTAATAGTTGTCAAAATTTTTAATAAAATTATCTGAATTCTTTATATTAAAATATATTAGGAAATATAGTTATTTTGTAAAATTTATATAAAAAGTTAGCAGTATTAAAATATTTGTCAAAATTGCTTTTTAAAAAAATAATTTAAACATCTATATGTAATAACAGTTGCATGATAAAATTTATATCTTGGTAAGACCATTGGCTCTAATAGATATTCAAATCTCAGTATAGTTTATTTTCTGGTTTACATTTTATTTTATAACTGCTTGGACTACAATATCTCTTTTTTAACTTGCAAAAAAATATTTATATAATCAAAGTTATATCTATAGCAATTATACTTACAATAAACCTTTAAAATTTCTTTTTTATTATTTCTTTTTTATTATACTGAACTCTAATAATTTTGCTAAAAAAAAAGAAGTTAGTTATATTCAGAATTGACAATATAATTAAAATACTATAATATATTATTGAATAAAGAACTTTTTAAAAAGAATGTAGTTAGGCTATACAAACTTAATAAATTGGTTCTTATAGGATTTTTAAAAGTAATCTGATAATCTGGCTTTTAATTTTATTTTCTAAAAATTTTATATATTAAAAACATATAAAATTTTTTATAAATTAAAAAAACTTATTCAAATAGTAAGTATACTTCAAATTTTTTTTTAGAGTTTTGTAAATTTTGATCTGGCTAAGTTATAAAAAATAATTTATTAAGTTTGTATAGTCTTATTAACATAATTTTTTCTTGGTTTACATCTAACCTTTTTATTTAAAACTTAATGCTTTTAAATATAAAAAATATATAAAAAATTGTAAACTATAAAAAAAAATATTGTATTATAATTTTAAGTTTAAATGTTAAAATTTTGTATCATATACATGCATTGGTATATTTCAAAATAAGTATAATTAAAAGAAAAGATATTCAAAGTTTTTATTATATTATTTTTTAAGCTATCCAATTACTAAATGCAATTGCTTTTTGTATAGTTTTTGGATTTAACAATCTATATTTTACAGTATCCATGCCTGAACTTTTAGAAAATAGTCTTTTGGAAGATACACTTGTTGCTGGTATAACAAAGTAGTTATGTGCCATTATTGCTAATATTAGAAATTGTTTAGCATGCAAGTGTCACTATTGATATATATTTATTTTAGGATGCACTATTGACCTGTTCAAGTACAAACTAATTTCATCAGAAGAACTGCAAAGTTTTTTATAAATATGGTTAAAAAAGTTATTATTAGAATTATCATTAACTATATTATTATTTTTATATTAGTTATATACATAATTGAGGCTTTCAGTTGCCTAAGTAATCCACTTATTGTCCAAGTCTTTCACTTCATAATATGTTTTCTTAAATTTTGAATTTAGCAAGGTTGTTATAGCATATGCAGGATTGTCACTTTTTGTATAATAGATAATTAAATTTTTAATTGCTTTCTTGATAGTCTCATAAATTATTATAGTCAAACATTCATCTTGCAGATCTTCAAAATTATCTATAATTTGGTTATAGGCTGATATAACAAGAAACATCATGATATATAATTTATTACACAGTACTTTAAACACATTATAGAAGGTTTTTAAAGATAAAAACACTTTTTTTAGCATATCCTATTTTTTTTTTGAAAGACTAAGACTATTTAATTCTTAAACTTCACTAACCATTTTATCAATAGCTAGTGATATACTGATAGTCTGTTCAATTATCTTAAATGTGAAATTCTACTATATCTTTAAATCAAGAATTGGATTTTTAAATTGTATATTAAGAGATTCATATAGTTTTCTTAACTTGTTATGATGTTGTGATAAAAATCAAATTTTAGTAATTAAAATTTTAAGTTTTTTAATAGTTAGAGTTGAGGCTAAGGTCTGAGAAATGGTGGGCTAGCTAGTATGTCTTGCTCTTTATCAGGTGCTTCTGAGTATAGATGGTGTAAAAAAACTTGTAAGGCAAGATTAATGACATGAGCCATGCAATGAACTTGCCTTGTTTTTTAATAAAAGAACTACTGATGCTTCTATACTTAGCTTTAAATGTCTCAAGAAATGTATTATTACTTGAGGCATTATCAACTGTTATTTCTAAAATTTTACTAATAATGCCAAACTTACTACAAATACTAACTAAAATATTTCACATATTGACTCCAGTATGCAGCCCATTAAAAGATGCAAGTTTGAGAACTTGCAACTCAACCGTTCAATTATTATTGATCCAGTAAGCTGTTACATTCAGAAAGGTCTTACAACTCTTACTTATTCAAAAATTGATAGTAAAAAAACCTTGAGTTATTTATTAAAGTATCTTTTTTTTTTTTTTTTTCTTAAGCAGTTATGCTAGTGTTTTATTAAGATTTTGAAATTATATTTGCAATTATATAAATATCCTTAACAACTAAGCCTAGCATCACTCAGCCATCCTAATGGTATCTAAGTGCAATCTGCTGTATTATTTCAAGCAGAAGTAAGCCACTTGTCTGACTACTTAAAGTCTATAATGAAAAGGTCTTCTCCCTTTCATAACAAGCTCTAAAATTGTTTTCTGTACTTCTTTTTCAATTTGGTTTTCTTTTTCTTTTACCTTCTTTTTTCTTTTTTCTATTACTTACTGATTTGGTTTTTCTTTTTTACTAGGTGCTTTCTTCTCTTTTCTATTTCTTCTTTTTATTTTACTTGTTATTTCTTTATTTTTTTCTCATTTATTAATCTTCTTATATCAGATTCTCTATACTTGTTTGTAGAATGTGTTCTAGGCTGTTTTTGCTACTACTTTCATAAACTGCTACCTTGATTTTGTACTTAGAAGCTAACTCAATCTGTCCTGTGTTTCTTTTGAAATAAAATCTTTAATTAATGCCTTTCTTATTTTAATTTCTTTTGCTTCTGTTTTTCTAAAGAATGCTATATATAATATATATAGGGGAATCTGAACTTTTTATTCTTTCTTTAACCCTTTCCAAGCTGTTGTAATAGTTACTTTTTGGATTCTTTTTCACAGATTTCTTTGTTCCTTACATGCTACCAAGTGTGTCTGTGTTTTTTTTATTTTATCTTGGCATATTTGGCACTCTGTTGTCATATATACATCTGGTCTTCTTTTGTTTAGTTCTTCTAGGATTGGAAGTTTATTTATTATGCATTTTATAAATGTACTTCTTCTGGTACTACTTCTTCTTGTTGTGCAGTATATTCCTTTAGATATCTTTAGTCTATTCCAAAAGTATGTCTAATTGTAAATCATAGCTTCTGTTTTTGTTCTAATTCTCTGATTGCTTTTATTTTTTTTCATTCTGCTTCTAATCTTGTATTCATTATCAATTTGCATAGCAGTCTTGCTAGTATATCAGTATGTTTGTTTTCCTACTCTAAGCAGTACTCTATCTTTTTACAGCTGATTTTTTTAACCTATATTATTTCTTTACTTATTACACTTTTTTTTGCTAAACTATTAGCTTTATTATTCTATCTATCTTTACTATGGCTCTTAACTTTAACCAATTCTATCTGAATGTTTTTTGTCTCAATAAGCTCTCTAATTTTTATTATCCATATTGCATTTTTCTTTTTAAGGATCTTATTTCTGCATACTTGTTCTAAACCTCTATTAATGTTTCATATTGCTGCATTACTATCTGTATATACTTCTATTTGTTTTCCTCTTGATATTGATAAAATTGCAGCCCATATTGCTACTAACTTAGCTATTATTAATGTTTGCTATTCTTCTAAACCTAATGTACCTTTTTGTCTGGCCATTCTTGCATTTCATCTGTTTGCACCTACTTTATGCCCATACTACTTCTGCTTCTTGTATCTTTTTTAGTCTTTAGGTTTGCTGCTTCATCTGTATATATTATATACTTGTTTTTGTTTCTTGTTATATTTCTTCTTAGAACTTTTACAATTTCTCGACTGATGCTGCTTTCTAATTTTTGTTATTTGACTATCTCTACTTCTGGCTCTTCTATTATTCTCAGACCTTCGAGTTTCTGTTCACCTATTACTGGTTTGTTTGTTTTTATCATTTCTGTTATTTGATTTATCACTATCTTGATATTGTTGCTGCCTTTTTTTATTAATACATCTGGAATTGCATTGATTCTGTTATTTACTCTTATTTACTGTTAGCAGTTATTTCTTTGGTGTTCTTCTTTTCTTATACAACCCTTACATCTGCTAATTTTGATAACTAATTCACTTTCTTTACTCTGCATTTGCCAATGTTCTACTAGTATTTTTTTCTTTTTTTTCTTGACTATCTTTTCTAACTGTTGATTGTTCTGTACATCATATGTTACTTATTCCTTTTTTCTTTTGTTCTCTGAGATATACTTCCATCTCATTTGCATTGCTTGAGTGTTTTGACCAATTGTTTTGAATTGTCTTTTAATTTCTTTACTTACTGGTTTAACAAGCACTTCTAGTTCTATCTTTTTAAACTATTTTGTTTTTTTTCCTTTACTTAATAGATCTTGGCAATTTTTTAGTTGTTGCCATATAATTAATCTCTCTTCTTTTAAATATAGCAGCTGGCTTAGATATATTAAACCTGCTTCATTTATTCTTGTACTACTTTTTTTTTGTAATTGCACATCTATTAGTTCTCTTATTTTGATTCTATATTCAAACATTGTTTATAGATTGCCTTTCATTTTTATATTTATATTAAGCTTTCTTGCTTTAAGCAATATTAGATAAGCTAAATTACTTTTTTACTCTTCTATATTTTTTGGCAACTCTTCTATTTTCCATATATCTTCTATTAAATCTGCTCTTTGGCACTCTTGTGTTATTCTTAACTTTGTTAATTAACCAAGACTATCTTGTCTGTTTAGTTTTGCTAATAGGCTATTTATTTGTTTCATTATTAACTCTTGTTATAATGCCTTGCAGCTTTCAAGATCTTTATATTCCATTATGTAGTTTTTTAATATTCTTTTTAGGTTGCTCTTTTGCTTTGCTAAACTTATTATTGGTTGGTATATTTCACTTATACTTCTTTTTAACATTTTTGTTAACTATAGCATATAACTTAATTTTGGTATTATTATCATATTGTTTATATATTCAATCTGACTTATTGTCATCTTTTTGTATCTTAGATCTCTTATTGTTTGGTTGATTATTTCTTTAGCTTTCTTTTTAACTAGCACTTCGCTTATTTTATTATTTAGCCATATTCTTAATGAATGAACTATCTTGTTCTTTGCTTCTTCTGTTATCTTGCTTCCTTCAAAGATCACTACTCTTTTCTCTTTCTTTGTTTTTGTGTTCATTATTAACAACTTTGACTTGAATCCATTTATTTCTATATCATTTATCTTATAAAATCCTTCTGCTATTTTTAATATTTCTATTAGCTATTTTTTGCTATTTGCAATTCATATTGTGTTATTTGCATATGCAATGACTGCTTGGTGGTATTCTGTGATGTTGTTGTATTGCATTTCTCTTTTGATTTGTTGTTCTACTATATATCCTAAATTTTTGTCTTCTTGTATTCTCTCTAACAGTAGATCATAGAAGAGTCACCAAATTAATAGAGATATTACTTCTCTTTAATCTATGCCATTTTCTGCTGTTATCTCTTCTGTTAGACTGTAAGCTGTAATAATTTTTAGTTATCTTTTATAAAACAGCTCCAGAATGTATTTCATTGTTCTTTTAGGTACTTTAACTCTTTACAACACTAGTTCTAAACTCTTAAATAGAACTAAGTCAAATGTTTTTTTCATGTCTTGTAAAAGTATCTATACTTTTTTACCCTTTTCTTTTGCTTCTTCCATTATCATATTGAGAATATGTACTAGTTGTTCTGTTGAGTTACCTAAAAGGCCTGCCTAGTTTGGTCTTTTAAGTATTTCTTTTTTTGTAAACACTTTGGCAAGCCTTCTTGTTAATATCTGTTATAACTTTTCTAAATGTTTCTATTAGTGCTATTGGTTATATGTTGTTTAAACTATATTCCTACTTAACATCTTTAGGTATTGGGTAAACTTATGCTATCTTCTATTTAGTTGGTACCCTTCTTTCTACTAGACATAAATCTGCAAAGCCTCTAAATACTTTTTGTGTTTTCTTTTCTGCTCACTTTATCAGAACATAACTTATATTTGATATGCCTAGAGCTGTTTCTATCTTTAGCTCTCTTAACGTTTCTTCTCATTCTTTTTCCTTAATTTCTCTTTCAACTTCTGTATACTATTCTTCTTTAATGTTTTCTTATAGTTAATATATTACTTTCTACTCTTTTGACATCTCTTTTAATCTTGATTTCTTTTTTTAAATTGTTTTCTATAGTGTTTTGCTACTTCTATTCTAACATCTTTTGGACTTATTAGCAGATTCATTTTCTCTTCTACTTGTTTGATAAATTTGTCAAGTACTATTTTCTTATAAGGCCTATTTAAAAGGCTTGCTATCATCTTTCTCTGATCTGTTCTAATTATTTCACATCTTTTATTTATATTTTCTTCTATTTGTTTTCTTTGTATTCATTCCTAATTCTTTTTTTTTCTTTCTATTAGGATCTTTTTCCAGCCTTTCATATCTTCTATCTATATGTTTAACTATTGTCTTTGTAGTTTTAACAGTTTTGTGCCAATTTTATTGCCTAGTATCTTTAATTGTTTATTTATTTTGCTTCTTTCCTCTTCTGTTACTGCTTGTGTATTTTTGGTTTTTGCATGCTTGATTAATTTCTGTAACTTGACAATGCTTTTTTCTTGTTGCTATTCCTTCTGACTTCTTTTTCTGTTAGTTATTGTGTTAAATACTTTCTTCTTGGGTATGTATTTATTTGCTACTGTAATAATAGCTTTCTCTATTATATCCCATATATTGTTTATTCTCTCTAATTTCTCTTCTTATTTTGTTCTTTCTTGTGAATGTCTTTTAGAACCTCCTTTTTTCTAACTGATTCTGTAGCTCTTATACATAATTTTTCTAATCTTCTAATTTTGCTTGATCATATAAGTATATTGTTCTTGACTGCTTCTTTCTTTTAATCTCTGCTTTGCTTTTGACTGTTATTATATGTTTGATCTATATTTCTGCTGTTACTATCTTGTGATCACTCTCTGTAATCTCTCCTATCTTTTCAACTTCTGCCTTTTGTAGGTCTGAGACTAAACCATCTGATATTCATATATAGTTAATTCTTGTTGCTGCTTCTCTATTTGACTACATATATTGCTAATCTGTTAGATTTAAGTCTCTATATGTGTCTCTAAAGTCTTAATTCTTCATCTAGTTGAAGATTGGCAGTCTTTTGTAGTTTGTTGTTTGTGAATGTTGTCTATCTAGAATATTGTTTACTGTATAATTAAAATTATCTATTACAATAAATTGTGTTTGTCTTTTCCTTTTTAAGACTATTTCTACAATTTTTTGCTAAATGTTTTTTCCTACTACTTTGTCATTTGATGGTATATGGACTGCAGTCACTACTAATTCCAATTGTTTGAAATATTGTAATTTCTATCATATATTCATTTGTTTTCTTAGCAGCACCTATGTGCTTCTTCTATTGTTCGTTGATCATGATTCCAATTTCTGACCCTTTCTTCTTATCCTCTGCTGCACTTGTCCAAAAACTTACATATCTTTTATTTGCTACATATATTAGAAATTTTCTTCTCTTTCTGTAAGATTTGTCTCTGTAATTCCTATTATTGAGTTTCTTTTTCTTCTGCTCAGCTAAGCAGATTGTTCAATTTCTAACCTTTGGTTTTGAGTCTATTTTTATTGTGACATGCCACCTTTATTTCTTTTTTCTTCTCTTTTTATTTTTCTTTTAAAAGTCTTTGTTTTGTTTTTATACTTTCTATTTTTTCCTTTTCTTTATTCAATTCTTTATCTTCTTGACAAGGGGACTTTGTTTTTCTTTTTTCTTCAAACATTTTTCTTTCATTTTCTAAAAAATTTTCTATCTTCTTGTCTACATTTATTGGTTTAACTGTAGTGTCTTTAGGAACAATTAAATTGATCTATTTTATTTTTTTCCACTTTCTTCTTTAGTTTTTCCAATCTTTTTAGTATTAAGCCTAGGATATTCTTAACATAAGAATTTTCTTTTTGATGTTGAGTCTGGTTACTGTTTTCTTTTTATTCTTTTCTTGCTTCTGGTTTTCGGTTGCCAAGCTTTCTTTATCTTCTTTATATTTATAAGTTTTGTTGAACTTCTTTTTTTGTTTATTGCTTCTATTATTTTTATATTCCTTCATATTATAGATTTTACTAATATTATCACAATTGATATATTTTGTGTCTGTGTTTTCTTCTTTGTTTATATATTTATTCTTTCTTTCTTTATACTTTTGCCAAAAGAGTAGATGGTTGTTGAATTTTATTAGCTTTGTCTATGCTGCTTCTATTCCTCTATTGATGCAAAAGTAATTGTTACTAATCTTTATTGATTTTCATTTCTGTTAAGTAGTATATATACTGATCTTGCTCCTTTTTTTTTAGACATTATAATAGTAATACTTTTAATGCATTACCTAGGAGCTCTGTTATTCTTGTTGTAAATTGACTTTGCATATTATGTTAGTTGTAATCTTCTTTATCTAATATTACTCTTGCTAGCCTATATACTCCTATTGGTAGTAATCATAAAATCTTCTTTTTTTCTAATTCTTTTGTTTTAACTACTGCTAATGCTTTGTATTTAGATTTTTTAATATATTTTATCTGAGCTTTTTTGATGTTTTTGCACATATGTCTTACTTTTTCTGTATTAATATTAGCTGAAAGCTCTCATATCATTATATATAACTCTGCTTTAAAACTCTCTTCTGTTAAGTGGTCCACTTTTTCATAGTCCACTTCTTTCTGTCTAGTATAATTTTTTGACTTTCTTTCTTCTCTTTCTTTGTCTTTATATGCTTGCTGATGCTGTTTTCTTTCTAATTTTTTTGGTTTTTCTGAAATGATTTTGAGCTATTCATCTTCTTTTTCTTTAATTCTTTCTATTACTACATCTCTACTAAACTCATAGTTGAAGTCAACTTCTGTCCAACTATTATCTTTCATGAAGACTTCTTGGATTGATTTAATATAATGGTTTTCATGAAAGATCCATTGGGTATATTTCAATCTTTCTTTTTTGTTTTCTCCTAGTACTATATATGTTAGAATATTCACTTTAAAAGATTTATTTTTGTCACATATATGGTTTTTGGCAACCATTGACTATGCTCTATTGTGTCTGTGAGTGTTGGTATTTCTTGATTCTTTTTCTTTGTTTTTAGCTCTATCATCTTCTTATTTATGTCTTCAATATTTTTTCTTAAGTTGTATATTCTGTTATCTATTAATGTTTCTTAATCTTTTCCAGTTTGCTTTTCTTTAACATTAATCTTCTTTTTTGTTGTACTAGCTGATGGCATTTCTGAAACTATATTTTAAGAATTATTGGAACTTGGTTGTTGTGTAATTAAGATACTTAGTTTCTTCATTTGTCCTATAACTCTCTTTAGGTCTTGGTTTATCTTTTCTTTTTTATTTGTTTGTTTTTGGTTTTTTTCTTCTTTTTCTGATATAGCTATTTCTTCTTTTCCTACTTCTTTAACCTTTTTAGTTTTTCCTATTTTTGCTTCTTTTTTAAATATTTCTTTCTCATTAAAATTCATTTGAAGATTAAATGAGCTTGTGTTTACATCTATTGCTAATAGTTTTGTTGCCCATTCTTTGATAATACTATGTGGCACATGCACACTTTGGTTATTCTAAGCATTTCAAGAATTTGGTCATAAAAAAATAAATCTTTTACTGTAATATTTTTTGGACTGTAAACTAGTAAATCTTTTGCTATATATTCTAAGTTATTTAGACTTTTAATATGTTTTAATAGAATCTTATCTAATATCTTGCTATCTATATATCTATGATTTCTATCTCTGAATCTCTTGATATATTGAATTAAATCTGTGTCCAATGGCAATCTTATTCTTGTTTGTACTTTCATTTCTAGACTTTTTTGTTGTTCATCCATCTACTTAGTGCCTGTGTTTGTACTTACTTATATTTTCTAATATGGTTGTTTGTTGTTTAACATGATATGCTATTGTTTGTTATTGTTTATGTTAATAGCTGGTCATGTGTTTTGTTGTTGTTTTTTAAGTCTAGCATACTTTCTGATTTTCTCAAAAATTTGTTCAAAAAATTTTTTAAATCCAGAAAAAGTTTTGCTTTCCAAGACTTTGCTTATGTTGTTGCTAAAACAAAGTATTTGTATTTTGTGTGCTAAGTCTTTTTTTTTAAAGGTTTAAATAAAATTTGTTGAACCAGTTTTGTGTTTTCTTGGTGTATTTACTTTAGTCATATTTTAAAAAAAGGGATCAGCAGAAAGAGTTCCTTGAATTTAAAACTTTTTGTTAGAGTATCTTTTAAAGTAGTTTTTAATTCCAAGTATTTTTTTAACAAATTTCTTTTAATCATGCTAGCAAAGAGAATTTCAATATCATTCAACCTTTTAATTAATCTGACTAACTTCTAAAAACTTTCTAATTTGACAATTGTAAAAGGAAGACAATTTGTCATAATCTATTTAACCAATGCCTTTTTAAAGATGCTTTCATTTAACTAAGAAATTATAGTTACAAGATTTTTAAAACTAATCATCTTAAAGATATCAATTTTATAAATATTAAAAATATGATTACACAAGCTGATAATGTCATTATTAGTTATAACAAGATAGTAGTTATAAGAACATAGAAGGTATTTGGCTTTTTGCTTTTCAAATGCTTTGATAGGTAGATCAAAAAATAGCTATACTGAAGCTTTTTTTTGAGTTGGTATATATATATAACTGGTAAAAGCATAGATAGAAGCTATAGAATAATATTTAATATAATAAATTTATTTAAAGTTATATTATTTTATTTGCTAATTATCAAATTACAGGCTTCTCTAACTACCTATTTATATTATTTATTTACTCTAACTATACTAATTTTTTTATATAACAAACATGCATAACAATTATGTATAATGTTTGCATATAATGATCACTTATGATTATCAAGCATAATATTTGAGCATAATCACTCACAGTTATGCATTAAGATCAAGCATAACAATCATGCATTGAATTTTATATATACAATTATTGATCTGATTCCAAATCTTGTATTTGTTTATTATTCAAACTTATTAATATGAAATACTAAAAATTAAAAAAAAAAATTAACTTATACAAAATTAGTTTGCTTATTATAAAAAATAACTTAGCAACCTGGTTTTAATTTTTAATAAATTTTATATATAAAAATATAAAATTTTAAGTATACCCAAGTAGTAAATATAATTAAATCTTTGGTAAAATTTAACCAGGCTGAGTTATGAAGTTTGCACAGCTTACTCTTTATATTTTGAATTCTGGTATCAAAATAAAACTTAAAGTTCAACCTTTTTGATATAAGATTCAATTATATTTTTATTTATTTAAATTATCATATAATTTGTTTTTACTAAAATATAATTAATAAATAATTTTGATCAAATTTTATATTAAATATATTAAATAACAAAATAAATAGTAAGATATTTAATAGCAATTCATTATGCTAACAAATAAAAAATTTATTTACAAATATTTATTCAATTAGATAAAATAAAAAATAAATTTTTACAGATTATTGCTGTGCTAATCCTACTTAATAAACTAAATCTTTAATTTGCCAAAAACTATAATGAATATCTATTTTAAAATATTTGCCAGAGCTGTTTTTTAATACTAAATCTAAAAGTTTATATCCTAATACTGTAAAAAAAAAAAAAAAAACTTTACAAAATTGTTAGTAATATAACAATAAATAGTACTTTAATATAAAACAATATATGAGTGCTGTCAAAGAAAAACCTGTTATCAGGTTTTCAATTATATTTTTTGTTTAGTTTGTTTTAGAATGCCATCTAGAGAAAATCTATCATTGGGCTTTTAATTATATTTGTACAAATATAATTGATTAAACCTGATGATAGATTTTCTCAAGATGATAATCTTGAAACAAACTGAACAAAAAATATAATAAAAGCAAGATAACAGGTTTTCTCTTGGCAGAACTTAAATTAGTAGAATAAATAATTAATAAAATGTTTACTCAATTCTTATTTTCATAAAATACATGCATAATTTTATAGATCACTTAGCAATAATTATATCTTAACTATTAGATGCTTGTCTAATAACTATACAGAAACTAAATTTTAAAGTAATAATTCTATATATTGCTTTCAATTGCATTCTGAAAATAAAAAAAAACTTTATAAATTGGAAAAAAGTAAAAATTGTAATGATTGATGCTTTTATACTATATATACTGATCAAGTGTCATTTTTTTCTTTGGTTCTTGATTCTTGTAGTTCTTGCTCCTCTGAATTAAAGAATGTTTAAAAAATGAATAAATTAAAAAAACAATAACTAAATATTTATATATAAATACATTTAGCCAGAAACTAATAATCTTTTAAAATTGATTATTTTCACTTATTCAAAGTAATTTGCCAGGATATAGCCAAATACATCATTGAATTTAACCAAGTACCAATCTGAATCATCTTTGATATAAAAATAAAATATATCATATCTTTTGAATGACAATTCTTTGTTTAAATATGTTTTGTAGCTTTCAAAACACTTTTACATTCCATCTAAAAAAAGCATTAGTTGTTAAAAAAATGAAAGTTTTTTAATAAATAGATTTGTATAATCCAAATACAATAAACCTAATAGCCCTATATTCCAATTTACCAAAAGCTTTAAAAACATACTTCTGAATGTAGTTGCTAGGCATAATTCTGATCAGGTCTTCTAGAGTACTTTCATTATCTTTACTTTGTTTAATCTTTAATTTAGCTTTTTATTATCGATCATGTTTTTCAAGTAGAGTACTTTGATCAATAGATTTTTTAACAAGTTAAGGCAAGTTACTATTTGGGCTATCATGAGTAGAAAAGAGATTGTAAAAAAAAGCAATTAGAGTACTTAGAGCAGAAAAAGAAGAATGAGTAGATACAGAAGAATTACTTCCAGATTGATGTAAAGAAGCCAAATAAGATGAAGTTTTCTGATGTTCATGAGGATATTGCATAACAGCTGGCAGCTAAAAAGGTTGTAAATAGAGCAATTTAGAAAAAGACAACAGAATTTGAGACAAAGTTTGATCTGTTAAAGAAATTAGCTGAGCTTTTTTGTAAGGTTGAGACATTTGCTATACCATTAAGAAGGATTGTCATCATTTCTAAAATATAAAGTATGTTGTGTTCTTTAAAGGAAATTTAATTGTCATTCTGAGTGATATAAATGTAAAAAGATACAAATACTTATATAAATCAAAAGCATAACACACTTCAACAGTAGTTAAATTACTAGTAGTCAAATGTAATTACAACCTATCTATTAATCTGTGAGAATCTTTGTAATGTAAACTAATTATGGCAATTACAAAAAGTTTAAAAAAGCAAGCCAACTTTTTTAAATACACCTACTTATTTAATATAATAATGTTAAAAATTGTTGGCTTTAAGAGTTTTAATATATAAATGATTATAAAATATAAAGACAAAAAATAGAATATGATGCTTAATATACAAATATAAGCATTATAATTTGATTAATGTACGTTATGCACAAATTACAAGAAATTCATTAGATTTTACTAAAAATAAATCACTAATTTGAGAATCAATTTGTATTACTATTAGATGTTTAACTTAATCAAAAACTTGACAATCAAGTTTTTACTTGATTTTGTCAAGTACTAATAAGAAATAATTTAATGCATTGAATCTTAAATATAATTAGTTTAACAAAACTATAATTGGTATAGCACTTCTTTAGTATGCTATTAATTGTAAAATCCTTAGTAGATAATTACATTAAACAATTTTAATCTAAAATTATAATATTAAAAATAATTAAATAAATTTTGTTTGATAGACTAATATTATAAATAAGAAATAAGAGTGCTAATATAAAATTAATAGATTATTTAAAATATGTATGCAATATTTTTAAATTAATTTGTCAATTTAAATATTATAAAAATTTTATAAATATATAAATCAGTAAATATGAACAAAAAAGTTTATTATACAAATACATCTAAAATATATCAATATAAAGTAAAATGTACTACTAACTAAACTCTAACTAATCCAAAAATATTTTTAAATAAAGCAAATTCAAATATATCCTAAGTATTAACCTAAACAAATCACTATCAGTAAAGCTTATTCTTGTCTTAAACTTTAACAGTTTTAAAAAAAAAACATTAGAAAACAGTTTATTTTACTGTAAATTAAAATAAAATTTATAAACTTTTTCTTGCTATCACAAATAAGATTATATAAAGATTAGCAATAGTATATAAAAGTCCTAAGTACTGCATCTTTTTGAGATTTAAAATAAAAATTAGCAAATAATAAATGTATATATATACATATTATATTTGTTACTTATATTGCATATTACTTATAATATATAACTATATCTAGGAATAGAAAATGTTCTAAATATAATATTAAAAATTATGATTATTTTTTTTTTTTTTAAATATTAAGGTGAGTACTTGCAACCCAGGATTTTATTGATAGTACATTCAGCTAATAATTGTATTACAACTACAGAAAACAATCATGAAAAAAGTATACAACTAGCCACTCATACAACTTTAGTTAT
>CAJVQA010003050.1:0-20404 GCA_910591915.1 Cetraspora pellucida
TAAATATATTTATTTAATTGCAAGTTAATATGTAAAATTTTGTGTAATTATATTTTAATTCAAATGTATCAAGTTGGCATATTATGCTTAATGAGACGATCAATAATTACAAATTTGTATTTATTCTAAAATTACACAATCTTGTGTATACTTTATTCTATTTTTAGTAGGAGTTATACAAGCCTCACATTGTACTATAAGCCACACCAGCCATTAGCCATACTAGCTATAGCCACACTAGTCACAAAAGGTAATACAAAGAATATAACACTATACAAACTAAAAATTACTTTTTTTTGAAGCTGTTATTGTTCTCTTTAATATTATCATAATAATATCAAGCCAAAATGCCTATCTTAATTACTAATAAACCTGATTTTCATAATTTAGACTACTATTATAATAAATATTCTGATCGCTTTGGCATTGGAGCCAAAGAAACTAATTCACTTACTTTATACATCTTGCCTAAAGATGTTAATTTTACAAAATGTAAATCTAATAAACAACAACATTACTTTAAAATGCCATTTCAATCTATGTTATCTACTTGTCTCTATAACAAATACTATACCAATTTTATCTCTAAACATTACAAAATTATATATACTACACCTTTTCATCAATCTTTAAGCTTAAGTGCAATAGATATCTCTTCAACTACAGTTATTTTTAAAAATTGTTTCAACAATATTGATGATAAACTACCTAACTCATCTATTACTAAACAACAACAACAAAATCTTCTATTTATCTCTCAAATTTTAATATATTCCTTCTATACAAACCTATCACTTGTGGCAATTGTTCTATACTCTCAACATTATCATATATGTACTCTATGCAAAAAGAAAGATATCTCATGTGTTCTTATTTAAGAAACATGTCATGCATTAGACTACTCTATAGCTGTAATTTTCAAAGACTTCCTATTCCACCAAGACTGTGTCCACAGCCTCCAATATACTAAACTCAAACCTCTTTCTCAAACTCAAGAATTTATTAAAAAACCATATTCTATTTTTCATCTTTTCTACTTTTACAAATTTACCAAAAAAGAAAAAATTAACTTTTTTTAAAAACTTGCTCTTAAAGAAAAAGAAAAGAAACAAAACTCTAAATAAACAAAACAAAACCAACAACACAAAAATACAACTAACCAACTCAAAGATACTTCTAATGATTTGAACTAGTTTTTTAACTACCCAATTACCAAAAATATAGAACCAAATACAAAACTTAATACATTACTTACTCAATAACTTTTCAACTTCTTAAAAATTCATCTTCATAAATTTACTTCTGACTAACTAATTCCTTCTATTCCAAATAATATTTAACTAACTACAAACCAAAAACCTCCTCAAAAACAAAACTTTAATTATCTACTTAAAACAATAGCTGCTAAAAAACCAGAATTTCTTACAAACTTTCTTTACCAATCTAACCTATTACTTTTACCTCAACTTAATATTCTACAATATGTTTATATCTCAATACTTAAAAATCTACTTACTAAATTTACTAAACTCCTTTTTACCAAACTTATCTACTTATACATCTTCTGTTCTCATTACTCAATCCCACCTCATTCAATCTCTGATCGTTGCAAAGTAGCAATTAACTTTACTTAACTATACTTATTTCTTTATAACAAATATCAAACAATTCACTATCAAAAATTTATTGAAAAACTAGAGCTTTATTTTTTTAGATTATTAATGAAATACAATTTTGAATATGATACTCTAAAACCCTTATTCAGTATCTATAATAACAATCACTTTACTATCATTGTTACTCTTAATATTTCTAAAACCAAATTTACTAATACTTTTCAAATTCTATAATTTAAACCTTATATCTAAAACTTCAATACATAGTATGCAGACTTTTTTAAAGCTTACCAAAAACAGTTCACTAAAATTAATGAAGATAAAGTTAGAAACTATATTAAATACCAAATTGCAATCATATTTGCTAAGAAATGCAAAAAATTTCTACCTTCAGACTTTTAAATTACAGAAACTACCTTCCTTCAAGAGTAGTCCTTTCTAACTACCAAAGCTGCACTCTTTTATATTCATATATGCAAAGACAAAGACTGCAAACTTTTACCTGATAACACAAAACACATTTTCAAAAACATATCAACTCATTACTTTGACAAATCCTTTGAAACATTACTAGCACCTCCAAAAGACAACACAACTCCTAAAACTACACCATTTACTCCAAACTACACAATCTTCTAACCAAACCAACAATATATAGCAACTTTTTAAAAAAAACTATACCACTTCATACACTTAATAAACTTGTAATTAAAGCAGACCAAAAGTTTGCTGAAATTAACAATTCAGAAACCAATCCCAAATAAACTGCTTTCTACCTCTATTCTTATCTTAAAGCTTATCTTAAATATTGCAACTAAAAATGATAGTATTTCAGATCTTGAACTAAACAAAGCTTTAGAAAAAATTATTATATCTACTATTAACTCACATATTCTAGCATATATAATTCTCTATTTTCATATCCAAAGTCAACCAAAATTCTTTATCTCTCAAATTCAACTCAACTATGATCTAAAATATCTTCTAGAAGCAGAAAAATTTATCATTAAACACTATGATATTAAAATCCCTTTAATACAGGATAATACTCTCTTCATGTTTTCAACTACTACCTATAGTTTACTTTTTCAATAAATCCTTCTATAGATAACATAAATACAGCTGTCACTTCTAAAATAATGATGTTCTTTACTAAAAGTATGCCATTTTTGGAAGAAAATAATGTAAGTAGGTGGGCAGGAAAGCCTATTTATGTAAAGAATCAGGCTAATAACAGTCAGACACAATGTATAAAACAGATTATAATAACCTCTGCAACTGTGAAAACTGAGTATATAGTGAGTACATCTATAGAAGGAAACTCAAACTTCTCAAATTACAATTCATCACATCTTTCTAAGAACCCTTTCACTAAAAATATATTTTTATCTACTTCTAAAAAACTTTATATACCTACTCTCTTTATTAACACTCCAATAAACTTAAACACTACTAACAATGATCAAAACTTATCAACAAAAGATCTAAATAATATTATTGACCCACTAACAACAAATACTATTAAAGAAAAAACCAATTCACAAATCTTTGATCTATCTAAAATATATAATCCTTCAATATGTTTAAACAAATTTTTCTCATTCTACAACTTACAACTCTTACCAACACCACAATCAATAAGCTTCTTTTTAAAATTTATCCAAACTGACTATTCATTATACTATTCTGAATAATACATCAACATTTCTATTAAAACATCTAACA
Source organism: Cetraspora pellucida (assembly GCA_910591915.1). Taxonomy (NCBI): domain Eukaryota; kingdom Fungi; phylum Glomeromycota; class Glomeromycetes; order Diversisporales; family Gigasporaceae; genus Cetraspora; species Cetraspora pellucida. The sequence continues at coordinate 3,342 of CAJVQA010003050.1, forward strand.
ATAATACCTATAAAAAAACCCATATCTATTTTCTACAAGAAACCAATCTCCTACTTAACTTTACTTATATTCCTTTTCAAAAACTCCTAGACTTTTAAAATATTCTACTTAAAACAAACTGTTTCTTAACAAGATTCAAAATACCATCCCTTCTAAATTGCCAAAAATCTCTCTTACCAACTTTACCTTCTAACCTAGATTTACCTTCTAATATAACATATACTAATAATAATTTTTTATCATCAGAAAATCCAGATATTATAAAATCAATCAAAATATACTCTCTTAATATCAACAGTCTTTTAGACAATTTCAAACAACTTAGCCTAATTGACTTCATTTCAGAAAATCAAATAGATATTTTTGGAATTTCAAAAACACATCTATCTACTAAGAAGGCAAAATTCTTAATCTTATTTTAAAAACTTATAAATTACAAATGCTTATGAATACCTAGTAATACTCGCCAAGACAGGGATGGTAAATGATCTGGTCATTTGCCCAAAATTTAAATGACCAAGTCATTTGAATAAATGATCTAGGTCATTTGGTCATTTGATCATTTGGGTCATTTGCATATAAAATAATTTTATTGACCAAATAGCTAATATAAAAAATTATTAAACACTATAATTTTACTAATTTATGATCATAGCTACATATAAAAGTCCAAATTTTACTAAGTTAATCGATATTTATATCTTAAGTAAACTTGTTTGAAAAAACAAAATGCATATATACCAAAAATTTTATATAATTTGATTAACTTTTTACTATGCTATTTTGGCCTTTTACATTTATATAAAAAAATTTTAAATTTTTTTATATAAAGGTAAAATACGAAAATAATATAATAAAAAGTTAATCAAATTATATAAAATTTTTGGTATATATGCATTTTGTTTTTTCAAACAAGTTTACTTAAGATATAAATATCGATTAACTTAGTAAAATTTGGACTTTTATATATAGCTATAATTGTTAATTATATTTTATAAAAATTACTTCTTGTATAATAATTAAGTTTGATTAGCTATAAGGTGTTAGATTATCAATTAACGAATATTAAATAACCTTCTAAGGTTATTTGGCTTTTGAAATAACTCATGATCAGTTATTAGTCATTTGAGTCATTTGGGTTATTTCAGATCATTTACCATCCCTGCACCAAGATGATGTAGAAATATTAATTTACAACTCTCTTGCTAAGCATATTAGAAAAATTCAAATCTATAAGAACTTTATTTTAGAAATTGACCTATTTCTTAAAAACCTTCAGATCAAACTTATTCAATTATATTTTCCAACTCAAGAGAAAAAACAACTTAGAAAAGATATCCTCTTATATCTTACATTTATTTTTAATTAAACTAACTACAAAATAGTTCTTATGAGAGATCTAAACAGAGTCCTTAATCCCAAACTTAACAGACTATCACCAAAAAGCTCTAATACATCAGAATACTCTCTTCTAAAACTCCTCAAATCTTTTCAATTTTATGACACATATAGGCTCTTCTTTTCTTTAACTCTAGCATTTATATTTATGTATAACAACAGTCATAGCAGAATTGACCAAATATAGACTAACATCTATATTACACTTCTAGATTATGCTAATATCCTACCTAATTCATTTACTCTATCTAACCACTCAATAGTATTACTTGAACTTACAATTAAGTTATCTAAAACAAACCTACAATTACTCAAAACTAGAACTAAATACTAATAGAAACTAACTACAAATAAACAAATAGAAAATTACCAATCTTATACAGAACAAAACCTTCAACCACTTTTTATATCTATCACCAGCATTACTCAAAACTCATAACTTAACAATATATAAAATTAAATTAACAAAGCTCTAACCAAAGTAGCTCAAAAACATATTTCATTCAAAAAAATCAAAATCAATTTTTATCAAAATGAATAACAAGCATCCTCTTTTACATCACTATATAAACAACTTAAACAAATAATTTATCTTAAAACAACTTTTAACAAATCCAACTTTTCACAAACTTATAACTTATATATTAATAAATATTTATAAAATACTTCACTACCACCCTTCTACTTAATACCAACTAATAACAATTTTGTTTCTACTTCACTCTTAACACTTCTTATTACTGAAATCAAAATGCTAAAAAAACAAATCCTTAAAAAAAAGCAAGAAAATATAATAAAAGAAATTCAAAACAAACTTGAAGAAAGAAACAACAACTTCTACTAAAATCCCAAAATATTCTTTTGAAATGTTCTAGAAAGACTAAATAATAGTATAAACTTAGATTGACTTCTCTTTAATAATACACTTACTACCCAACTAACCAAAATAAAACAAGCTTTACAATTCTATTTTTAAGACTATTTTCAAAAACTACCATATTCACCAATTTATAAAAATACAAAATATTATGAAATTTACAAACTACATCCAGAAAATAAACAATACTTTATTAATCTTTTCTTAGAAATTACTTTAGAAGAGTGAAACAAAGTTATATATGACCTCCCTAACCAAAAGGCTGCTGATCTCTCTAAAACCAACTATGAATATCTAAAACATCTAAACTTTAAAGATCAAAACATAATTTGACTCTTCTTATCAAAATGTTTTATACTACAACAAATCCCAATATCATGAAAAACATCAAACATTTTTCTAATCTTAAAAAATCCTTATAAGACTTCATTCTAGACCAAGTCAGACCTATCTTCCTGATCAAACCTATAAAAAAATAGCTTACCAAAATATTTACAATCTATCTTGATCAAATCATCACTCAGCATTACCTATTAAGTAACTTAAACTTCACAGCAACTAAAAATAGCTCAACTCATATTCCTATACAAATATTACTAAATACAATTGAATATTACAAAACTAATAACAAAGAGATATAGATACTCTTCCAAGACATGTTCAAGACCTTTGACAAAATCAATATTCAACAGTTACTTGATGTCTGTAAATGTATTGGCATCTCTCAGACTGGTTTAAACTTTATTAAATTCCTTCATCAAGACAGAAAAGCCAGAGTAATTACTGCCTATGGTCTAACTAATCCAATTACACTATACTCAGGCATAGAACAAGAAGAAACCTATTCTCTACTACTCTGAAAAAATTACTACAACTCTATTCTTAGCTATATAAACTCAAAATACAACTCAAAACTCCTTAAAATTTCATCACAATCTCTATTAGAAATAAGCTTTTTAACTACTCTATCTATCACAACAATACTACCTCTTGTCTTTATAAATAATACAGTATAGTACTGTAAATCCAAAAACAATCTTTAAAATATTCTAGATAACATATTCGAACTTTACCAACTAAATAACATATAAATTAACACATCTAAATCAGATCTTATTCATATTTTACCTAACAAAAACACTACTTAATACTACTTAAGATATAAATTCTTTAAACTTTAATAACCAACCAACTTTATCTTATAAATCCAATAATTCAATTAAATACTTGAATATTTTTTTAAATAAGAAAGAATCAACTAAACCTATATTTGAAAAAATTTTAGCAAAGTTTCTCAATACATTCATATGATTCAATACAAAAAACTTCTTTCTATACAAATATTTTGACTATTTAATACTATTCTTTCACCATTAATTGAATACTTACTTTAAATCTGCTCTCTTTTACAAAATTAGCTTTAACGATTATCAAGTCTCTTAACAAAATACACCAAACACATGTTCTACTTATCTACAAATACAAACAATAATATACTTACAAACTTACAATTACGCAATATTTCTATACTAAACAAACTAATTCTACAAGTTAATAGCAACAATATAGAAAGATGCTTTAACACTAATGAACTTCTAAACCAAATTACTATATACTGAATTAAGGAATGGCTTTTCAAAATATAAAAACCATTTCTAACACAAGATATAATTTTAAAAAATTACAGAAAAACCACTAATTTCACTATAATATCCTAACTTTATCACTTATATAAAAAAACAATATATCTCTTAACAACTTCTATTTAACTTAACTGTTAACTTATAAACAAACCAACCAATTAAATAACATTTATAAGTTTATTCCACTTTCAAGTAATTCAACAACTTCAAGTCTTAAAAATAACAAAATCCTTTTTCTTGAACAACTTCTTATAACCAATAATCTAAATTTACTTCCTTGGAAAAACATATATTTAAAAACTCTCAAATCTCCATAAGGCTCTATTTCAAGCTGGTTCAAAACACTCTTAAACCAAATATTCACCTTTTTTATAATATGCATATGGCCCAACATCCAACTTCTATTAATAAATGCATTTTTAAATACATTTAATCTAATCATATTTCAATCTGATAACATTAAAAATATATAGACAATTCATACCTTATCCTCAAACTGGCATATAGGCAAAATAACAAACAAATCCAACTTATTACTACTCTTTCAAAACTACCAAATTATCAATTCAATATCTAACACAATTTGTATTTCTTCTACATCGATAATGATTCAAATCAATTACAAAAATACTATTAACCTAAAATGCAAAACACAAAAAAAAACAATAACACTTTGAGCTTAACATCAACAACCAAGAAATTCAAGCATTTCAAAATATTCACTTAGAGCTCTACAAACTAGTTTCTTAATCTTTATCCTCTCTTTCAATATTTTTCTTAAAAATTCTTTTAATACAAAACACAATATCTAATTCTACTTATCAAAACCAACTCATTAATCTTCATAAAAAAAATCCTATTGCTGAAACCAACCAATCTAAACTTCTATACAGATGTCTCTATACTCAATTTACAAACAAATAACATCTCGACAGGCATCACTTGAATTCTTGAAAAGAATATACAAATCAAATTTAATGCTTCTATAACTTATATACCAAACTCAACACAAGCGAAATTAGTAGCACTCATTCTTCTATTACTCATCCTACCTGTCAATTATCAAATTTATATTTACTTAAACAGTTTATCTACCATTCAAACACTCTCTAATACACTAATCTACTACTACAAATCACAAACTAAACAAAATAATTAAAATATTATACATATACTCAATTATTTAATAAAACTTAAAAACATCAATTACATTATATACAAAGTTAAATTATATTCAAAAAATACTTTACATAATATAACTGATTCTCTTGCCAAACAAGATGCCAACAAGACTAAATTAAAATTTAATCTTGATCACTTTTACCTACCTACTTATTTTTCTTGAAAAGAAATTTCAATTATATACAAATTATGTAAATTCTGTAAAAACCTAATTTCGATACAAACATTTAACAAACTTTTTCAATTCAAACTACTACAAAACATTTTAACTAGAAACATTCTATTATTAACTGAAATTATTAATTCCCCAAACTCCAATCTCAAACTATATTCTATTAAAAACAAAATACTTCTTAATAATTTATCTACAATGTCAAATCTTTATACCTGCTATCTTCTTTTTATTTAATCCCAAATTGCTCATATTGCAATCAATATAAAAGTATTAAACACTTATTCCAATGCTCACTTCATTTCTACAATCCACAAAACACTCTCACTAATAAAATCTCAAATGCTTTAAACTTTTTAAACATTACAGAAACTCCATCCAATGCAATAATACAAATTCTTACTATACAAAACACTTCTCTCAACCTAAATACTGTATATATAATACAATACTATTACTCATTCAGGATACAATAACCCTTAATCAATACAATCAACTTCAACTCATTCTAAAAAACTAACTAACAATTTTCTTATTTCTTTATTTAACTCATTACTTACTTGGTTTAACTCTACTATCTGGCAAACACTAACACTAAACAACATGAATAGAAAATATTATGAGAAATTATATCCTCTACTAAAAAAAAAAACAATATTAGATTACCTACTTCTTAATTTACAAATTCTAATAATATTACTTTCACTTTTAACACCAATATAGATCTCTTTATTTCTAAAACTCTTACTCAAAACTTCACTATACATACCTGTTTTTACTAATTAAATAATCTTAAGGATTTTTTTTACTTTTTCTGTAGTTAAGTCATATCAATTAACTCAACTAAAAACAGAAAACTAAAAGATAATATCACACTAGATGATATAGTATATAACAACAATAGTGTAGTTTAGGAATAATATTTTAGTTATATATCTATATCCAATTGATATATAAATGTATTTTTATTTTTTCTACTTGATATTATATAAATAAAATAAAATAATAATAATAATAATAATAATAATAATAATAATAAAAAAAAAAAAGATGTTGAATCTGATATAGTATTAGATCAAAAATTGAAATACTAGACTCAATTAAAAAAATACAAGAAGAACCAAACACAAAGAATATAGAAATAACAAATCTAAATCTACCTATTACTCAACAAAACAAAGTAACTAAAATACTAAAAACCTTAAGAGAACACTACACAATAAAAGAAATTTCTAGATTTTTTCTCACATTCTCATCTTTTTTAGAATCTAACTGGTGAATATTTTGCCTATATGCAAAATAAATGACAACAATAAAAAAAGATAATAATTTAATCTCAATATCTTAAAAACAAAACACATTACTTTTTCAATTAAACAACAATAACTTTAGTAATATATTACAAATTTCTTCTAACAAAAGCTTTATAGATATTAAAAACTATCTTAATATTGTAATTCACAATATACAAGAACTTAACAAGCTACTAAAACTACAAATCTGGTTAGAATATTGTGCCAAAAACAATTATTACATTGTCTCAATTATGAAAACTAAACTCAAAAACTTTTCTGTCTTAATATTATCCAATTTACTTTACAAAATCTACATATTTAACTTTAAACCAAAAAACAATTCTTAACATGAAGCTGATATAGAAACTGTAAACATGCTTTATAATAAACTTAAACATTACATATTTAATATACAACTAGTAGCAGGCATAGCAATAAGCATTAACTTCTATCTATCTTTAAATAATAAGCTTTGTCTTATTTTAGTATATCTTTTATCAAACTAATTAAACCAACTTAAAACTATACAAAATATAGTTAGCAATTAGTTATTCTAAGCAAGAAGCCATAACTAGTATACAATTACAATGGGTGACTTTAACAATAATTAGAATTGCCTTAAACAAACATTAAATCACTTTACTATACTTTAATCACTATTATCTACTAGCTTAATAGAATTCTATATAATAACTGAACCTATATGGCAAAAAGGATCAAACCAAAACTAAATAGATACATATGAGTCAACTTTGAGATTTTACAGACTTTTGCTTACTCACAATTATCAATCCAGTAGATATTACAAATAGTGATTATAAAATAATTGTTACTATATAAAAAACAAACTTTCAGCTAAAACTACTATGATCTAAAAAAAAAAAATCTATATTATCAGATGTCAATAGGCAAATGAGAAGAATTTTTTAATGCACTTATATTAAAATTCAAACTAATACTTCCAATACAAAACATTACAACAATACAACAACTAAACAAACTTTAGAACAAATAGTCAAACTTAATTAAGAAAATTGCAAACTAAATTATACTAAAAACTTATACAGTTTCTAAAACATAGTATGCCAACTCTTTTAAAGCAACTAAATTATATCTGTTACTCAAACTAACAAACAAATATCTAGATTTTTTTTTTTTTTTAAACAGTCATGCTAATGCTTTATTAAGATTTTAAAATTATATTTGTAATTATATAAATATCCTTAACAACTAAGCCCAACATCATCTAGCCACTCTAATAGTACCTAAGTGCAACCTGTTGCATTACTTTAAGCAGAAGTAAGCCATTCATCTAACTACTTAAAGTCTATAATGAAAGGGTCTTCTCTCTTCTATAACAAGCTCTAAAATTGTTTTTTGTACTTCTTTTCTGATTTGTTTTTCTTTTCTTTTCATTTTCATTTTTTATTTTTCTATTACTTGCTAATTTGGTTTTTTTTTTTTACTTGGTGCTTTTCTTACTTTTTTTTATTTTTTTTTATTTTACCTGTTATTTTTTTATTTTTTTTTATTTATTAATTTTCTTATATCAGGTTTTTTATACTTGTTTATAGAATGTATCTCAGGTCATTCTTGCTATTACATTTATAAACTGCTACCTTGATCTTGTACTCAAAAGCAGTCTCAATCTGTCTTGTATTTCTTTTGGAATGAGACCTTTAATTAGTGCCTCTCTTATTTTAATTTTCTCTTCTTCTGTTTTACCAAAAAGCACTATGTATATTTATATGAGGAAACTCAAACTTTTTCTTCTTTTTTTAACCCTTTTTAGACTGTTGCAATAGTTACTTTTTGGATTCTTTTTTACAGATTCCCTTTGTTTTTTACATGCTGCCAAATGTGTTTGTGTTTCTTTTGTTTTATCTTGGCACACTTGGCACTCTGTTGTTGTGTATACATCTGGTCTTTTTTTGTTAAGTTCTTCTAGAATTAGAAGTTTATCTATTATCAGTCAGCCAACATGTCGGAGATAATCATCATTACATTTGCATATATATATATATATAAAAATTAAAATTTAATAGTAAAAATCTATAAAATATTTGATTTTTTTGGATTTGTAGGCTACTAAAACATTGTACATAAATCTTTTTTGGCTATAATATTCTTGTAACCTCCTACTATCAGCTATACAAATTTTATCAACAGTTAAAAAAGTAGTTAATAATAATCTTGAACCCAAAGTTAGTAATTGAATATGAAATTAAGCAGTGTATTAATGAAAACAATTAATGAAATACAAATACTTTTTTAGGTTTTATGTCACCAAAACCCTTGAACTACTATTTTCAGCCTTATTTCAATAAAGCTTTATGAATCTGTGAATAAACATAAAAGGATCTTGTAAGTAGTTAAACACAGAATAATCTAGTCTAAAGGTAGCATTTTGTGCAAAATCAACTGACATATAAGTTTTTTTTTTGGCTTTATAGGTTACTAGAGCTAGTTAGACACTTCTTTGATTTTCCAGCCATAATGTTTTACAAGCATTTTGTACAAACACATAGGCTAAAATAATTGAGCCCAAGAGTATTTGAATATAAGATTAATCAAAGCATATTAATTTTGTAGTTTACTGTAAATGTCTTATAGAGTTTTTGGTTGCAAGGCTCTTGTAGTATTCAAGGTTTCTTGGTTCTGTCATTCTTCATGTATATTAAAAGAAGTTTTAAAAACAATAACTTCAAAAATCGATAAAATGATGTGAGTATATGTTTAAAAAGACAATTGAATATGATTTTAGTGATTATTAATGATAATTTAAGTATTACAGATCAGTTCTGATGAAGCTATTAATTCTTTTTAACAGTTCTTGGAGAATATGATTTTTTATAAAGAATTAGCTAAAGATGGGAACTTTGGTGTAATATATGAACTAGCGGAATGCTATGTTCATAGTAATAGTGCATCTAAATGAAGAGAAGGAAACTTTGGTGCAATATACAAACTAGCAGAATGCTATGTTCATGATAATGTTTAAAATGAAGAGAAGAAAACTTTGGTGCAATATGTGAACTAGCAGAATGCTATGTTCATGGTAATAGTACACCTAAAAATAAAAAGGAAAGAACTTTAATACAATAAAGTAATAACAGTTAAATTAAAAATAAAAAAAAAGCTTTTAGTTCTTTATATGATGTAAAAATAGGATATAAAGTTCTTGTACTATAATTTATAGTTATTTTGTTTCTTTTTTTTTATTTTTATTTTATTATAATTTAAGTTATTAATCAGTCATGTATCAATATAAGATTGATAATAATATATTAAAATAGTTTTATATTTTAAATACTGTAAAAATTGCCAGATAATTAATAAATTATAAGATATTTGATTTATTATGATTAATTTAAAATATAATATATTAGAATTATTATAATTATTATTTTATAATTGAAAAATAAATAATTTATAATATCAGTTCATGCTTGAAAAGTAATGAAACTATATTCATTCTTCACACTCAAAAACTTGATGTTTTGGATTTGCTCAGCTGAGAGATAAAAAAGTTTTTGTTTTTTTTTAGCTTTTTTTATTACAAAATTAAAAATTCTCCAAAAAAAAAAAAAAAAAAAGGTTCTATCACAAAATTCCAACATCAAAATAGTATCCAAAATAATATCCAAAATTCTGACAAGTTAAAATACCATATTTCAAGATTTTGGTTATATCAGGATTTTAGTTGTCTGAATTAGGTGTTGGAATTTTAGTATTGTTGGGATTTTGGATATTATTCTGAATGTTAGGATTTTGAATATTATTTTGAATGTCAGTTAGGATTTGTGTTAGAACAAAAAAAAAATTAAAAAGATCTTATTTTATCTTAATTCATAAATTAAACATCAAATTAAATCAAACCAACAAAAAAAACTATTAAAATAACAATTAAAAATACCACTATCAAATAAAATAGATAATTCTTCACAATCTTCATAAGAATTCTTGCTGCTCAACTATAGCCAAGATGAATTACAAGAGGATTTAATAAATATTGTAGACATAATTTTATAAGATGATAAAAAAGAACATGACAATGATCCTGTGTTCAACTTAGAGCAAAGCCTATACAAGTATGCTCTAGCTTTAGCAGAATTTAAAAATGACTCATAGAAAGAATTTAGTGCAGAAGACATACCAATTTTGCAAGAAATAAGTAATGAAGAAACTGGTGATGAATATAATGAAGAGATTTCTATAATTAAGACAAAACAAACTACACCATATGTCATAATCGATAATAATTATGAAAAAATACGATACTATAATAGAGAATCTGCTAAGAGATTGCAAGAATTAATTGGTATCTGGAAAATTGACAAAGATGCTATTAATGATGTTAATAAAGAACTTTATCATCCTGATATATGTTCAAGACATTTTAATTATAATCAAAATACTGTGTATAGCAAAAATTTAAAAAATGAACACTCAACTGAAAAAAGTGAAATCAATTGTCATATTTGTTTTGTCTGCAAAAAAAAGAAGTTTTTTTTTAGTTGTAGAACAAGCTATATAGAACATACATAGATTGTATACAATTAAAAACTACAAGTATCTTGTTATGAAATAGTTCTTTGCCTAGCTATTAATAAAAGCTTTTGTACAAAAAATATCCATAATTCACAGTAAAGGCCTGTGTTGGGTCTTGCAGCCTGGCTTGCAAAATTTTGCAGGCCAGGCCAGGCCTGAAGCAAAATTTTATAATTGTGGGCCAGGCTGGGCCTGAAGCAAAATTTTATAATTGCAGGCTGGGCCAAGCCAAAAAATTTGCAAAACTTTATAATTGCAGGTCAGTGTGGATTTAAAAATTTGTAAAATTATATAAGAAATTTTTGCAAGCCTGGTCAGGCTGGGCCGGGCTAAAGAAAAAATTTAACATATGTGGGCCAGGCTGAGCCAGCAAAAAAATGATAACCCTAAATGTGGGCCGAGCCAAGCCTAAAAAAAATTTTTAACCCTAATTGTAAGCCGGGCTGGGCCTCAAAAATAGACAATTTGTAGGCCCCTAATTCATAGGGAGTTCATTATGTGTATTGTAAGTATTATGAAAAGAATGAAAGGCATTTGCACGTATATATGAGTACAGGTAAAGCAGACTCAAGATGCATTGCAATGCATTTAAATAATACCAAAACTATGCTTCTCCATTTTGCAAAGCTAATTAAAATAATGGCATACTCAGAAAATGATATAATAAAAAAGAATTTACTTTAAAACTTTATTCTATATATAGAAAATTTTAATCTGAATTCATCTTTCACATTATTTAGCAAATTACTTAGCTTGTTTGTCATTAATATGATTCTCAAAATTAAAAAAATTGATTTTTCCAAACAACAACTTATACAAAAATCCAAAAAATATGAAGAATTTGAAAAATCACTTGCCATTGAAGTTTTAAAATTACATAACAGCTTAGCATCTTATAAGTCAATATTAAAAAGTCTCGATTCTTTATAGCAATATTATGAAGCAATACCAAAATGCTTAACAAGCCTTTTTGATAATTTATTTTATACTTTGCTATTTCAAAAATATGAAATTGTTAGACAAAAACAAAAAGAATACAAAAGCACTATAACTGAATTTGATGAAAGCAAAATAGTGAAAAGCACAGTATTTTTGTCTTTTATAATTTTAATAACCACATTTAAAGGCTAGAAATTTTGGCTTCCACAAGTAATTAGATCTTTTTGTAAATGACCAAAGCTTACAACATACTTGTGTATTGTTCTTCATGCAGCAAATATGGTAGCATATTCTAAAAATTACAAAGTGAAAGTTAGAAAACAATAAATGAAAGAAGCAAATATACAAAAAAAACTTAAGTCAGATCCAAATATTTGAAACTTGGCTGTAATAGACAATATCGATTTTAAAGAAAAAACATTCAGAGCCAGAAATCTGTATGACAATATATAGGATACAGCTCATACAACTTTACATATAGTGTTTCAGTTTGAAATACCTAATATTAATATAGCACTATTAGCTAGTAATGTTGAACTGTATAAAAAAAATCTATTTGTAAAAAAGTGGATAAAAAATCTTACTCAAATCTTTAAATAGTTAATGGCAGAATATCTGATAGAGTTTACTATGAATAAAATAAACATTGCACTCAAAGAAGCAGTGAGAAGCAGATGCAAGACTCCTCCACCAAATGTCATTATTTTAAAAGCTGAACCTGCTCCAAACAGCAATCTTGCAGTTTATAGAACTTGTAAAATGTATATAGAAGATCTAAATTTGAATCAAGAAGACTCGTTAAACATTGCATATGATGAAGCTATCTTTCGCAGACTTACAAATTATTTCAATAATCAATTAAAACTAAATCCTATTTTTGGTTAGTGGCATATGAGCAAGAATATGTGTAGTGCTTTAATTGTTACTTTCTTTGATTATGAATTTATTAGAATTAGCATCTATACTTGGCATAAAATTCTTAGAAAAGCTTCAGGATGTTGTTGATTACTGAGCAACATTTCGCATTTTTGAGCTTATTTGAGCAACTGTAGCTATTGTTATTTATATATATATAGACAATTATAGTATAATACTAGAAGATATCAAGAATGCAAATAATAATGTTTTAAAAGTTTGGTACCTATATTATCAATGGGCAAGTTGGCTTAAGCTTCATAAAATTGGCATTCGAATGGGTAATTTCGAAGTTCAACATGAACATTTGAAAGCTTTTGCTTTGCTATTTCCTATTATTGGAAAAAGTAGATATGCAGAATCAGTACTATATTTCTTAATGACAATAGAAACAAACCCAATACTAAAAGCAAAACTTCAAACAGTTGGATCTATAAATCTTATTGCAGATAAAATTTCTTTGGATTTGATAAAGCACTTGAGTATTTTGGCATAAAATTCATTAAACAAAATATGACTAGACATCTAACCAATATAAACAATTTAAAATTAGTAATTAAAGCAGCCCAAAATGAAAGAGATCGATTAATGACATTGTATGCAGAATATGTAACTAACATCTATTTAAGTAAAACCATGTGTGCAAAGAATAATCATAAAGAGGCATTATAGAAGCTAGTAAATACACTTTACGAAGCAATTACCTCTAATGAATCTGAAAAGCACTACTGTTTGAGATCTTTAGTCAACTAATACCTGCTGAATATGAATGCATGTTTAATTATTATAATAAAGAGATAGTTAGAATCATGAAGATTATTAAACAAGATATTTTAAAAATAGAAAAACATAATACAAAGAGACAAAAATCAAAGGATTTGGTACCTTACTATGTTAGAAGAAAGGCAGCTAAAGGTAAAAAGTGAAGTATAGAAGAAATTAAATAAAGAATTTATAACCAAGCTCTAATAACAAGTATATAAGAATTATTTTAGTAATAAAAAGTTTTTTTTTTATTAATAGATCTGATTAAAGTTGACTTAAAAAAATGTTTTATAAACTTTATCTTATATATAGAGAATGATCTTCTTTTATATGTTATGTTTTCCTAGATCTGTAAAGTAATACCTGATAAAAAAATATATTTTCTTGAAGCTTATGCTTGGCACAACCTTCTCAAATACCTTTTATTCACTTTGTGTTTATATTTGAAAATAATCTTGAATGGGAAGCAAAACTCTTTACTAATTTTAAGACACTGATTATTCAACAAAATATCTTATGAAAATGGTTAAATAAACCACAGTTCTATAGTGTAAAGCAGGTAGAATAAAGTTTTTAAAAAATATAATATATATATATAAATAAAATTCAAACTATTTTATTGTATAACTTATTATCTATATAATAAAAAATTTTAAAAATTTATAGTAGATTAATTTTGTATAATATGTTGGCTAACTGTTATGCACTTTATAAATGCACTTTTTCTGGTACTACTTCTTCTTGTTGTGCAGTATACTTCCTTAGATATCTTTAGTTTATTTCAAAAATATGTCCAATCATAGATCATAACTTCTGTTTTTGGTTCTAATTCTCTAATTGCTTTCATTTCTTTTCATTCTGCTTCTAGTCTTGTGTTCATTATCAATTTGCAAAGCAGTCTTGCTAATATATCAGTACATTTGTTTTTTTACTTTAAGCAGTACTCTATCTCTTTACAACTGACTTTTTCAACCTGTATTATCTTTTTATTTATTGCATCTTTTTTTGCTAAACTATTAGCTTTATCATTACATTTATCTTTACTATAGCTCTTAACTTTAACAAACTCTATCTAAATGTTTTTTGTCATAATAAGCTTTCTAATTTTCATTACCTATATTGTGTTCTTCTTTTTTTAGAATCTTATCTTTGCATACTTGTTCTAAATCTCTACTACATTTCTTATTGTTGCATTACTATCTGTATATATTTCTACTTGCTTCTTTCTTAGTATTATTAAAATTGCAGCCCATATTGCTACTAACTCAGCTATTGTTGATGTTTGCTATCCTTCTAAACCTAATGCTATCTCTTCTTCTGGCTATCCTTGTGTTTTATCTGTTTGCACCCATCCTATACCTATACTATTTTTGTTTCTTGTATCTTTTTTAGTCTTCAAATTTGCTATTCTATCTGTGTATATTATATACTTGTTCTTGTTTCTTATTATATTTCTTCTTAAAATTTCTATTATTTTTTGACTAATGCTGTCTTTTAACTTTTGTTGTCTGATTATCTCTATTTTTGGTTCTTTGATTATTCTTAGTTCTTTAAATTTCTGTTCTTCTATTATTGGATTGTTTGTTTTTATTTTTTTTTTTATTTGATCTATTGCTATTTTAATCTTGTTGCTGTCTTTTTTTATCAATGCATCTGAAATCATATTGGTTTTGTTATTTACTTTTATTCACTATTGGCAGCTATCTTCTTAATGTTCTTCTTTTCTTATACAATTCTTACATCTGCTAATTTTGATAGCTAATTTACTTTCTTTACTTTGCATTTACCAATGTTCTACTAGTATTTTTTTCTTTTCTTTTTGACTATTTTTCCTAACTGTTGACTGTTTTGTGCACTATATGCTACCCATTCTTTTCTTTTTTTGTTTTCTGAAATATGCTCCTATCTTATCTGCATTGCTTGAATGTTTTGCTTGATTGTTCTAAATTGCCTTTTAACTTCTTTATTTTCTAATTTAATAAGCATTTCTAGTTCTATTATTTTGAACTATTCTGCCTTTTTTCTTTTACTTAATAAATCTTGATAGCTTTTCAGCTGCTGCCATATGATTAATCTTTCTTCTTTTGTATCTATCAGCTGGTTTAAATATATTAGGCCTGCTTTATTTATTTCAGTATTATTTCTTTTTTGTAACTGCATATCTATGAGTTCTCTTATTTTGGTTTTATATTCAAACATTGTCTATAAATTACCTTTTGCTCTTATACTTATATTAAGCTTTTTGGCTTTTAGCAATATCAAACAAGCTAAGTTATTTTTCTAACCTTCTATATTTTCTAGCATCTTTTCTATTTTTCATATATCTTTTATTAAATCTGCTCTCTAGCAACCTTGTATTATTCTTAGTTTTGTTAACTGTTCAAGACTATCTTGTCTGTTTAGTCTTGCTAATAGGCCACTTATTTGTTTTGTTGTTAATTCTTGTTGTAGTATTCTGCAGCTTCCAAGATCTTTATATTTCATTATACAGTTTTCTAATGTTCTTTGTAGGTTGTTCTTTTGCTTTACTAAACTTATTATTAGTTGATGTATTTTACTTATACTTCTTTCTAACATTTTTGGTAACTGTAGTATATAACTTAATTTTGGTATTATTACGATATTGTTTATATATGTGATCTGACTTATTGTTATTTTTTTTGTATCTAAGATCTCTTATTGTTTGGCTGATTATTTCTTTAGCTTTCTTTTTTATTAGCACTTTACTTATTTTGTTATTTAGCTATATTCCTAATAAGTAAACTATCTTGTTCTTTGCTTCTTCTGTTATTTTGCTTTCTCTAATGATCACTTCTTTTTTTTATTTATTTATTTTCATATTTATTATCAACAGCTTTGATTTGGATTTATTTATTTCTATGTCATTTATCTTAAAGAACTTTTCTGCTATTTTTAATATCTCTATTACTGTTTTTTACTATTTGCAATCTACATTGTATTATCTGCATATGCAATAGCTACTTAGTAGTATTTTGTGATGTTGCTGCATTTCATTCTTCTTTTGATTTGTTCTATTATATATTTCAAATTTTTATCTTCTTGTATTCTTTTTAATAATGGATTGTAGAAAATTCTTCATATTAATGAAGATATTACTTCTTCTTGATCTATGCCATCTCCTGCTGTTATCTCTTCTGTTAGGCTATAACACAGGTCGAATGAATGAATAAAGGGTGAATAATAGGTAAATAACAGAAAAAAAAACTGCCATTATTCTACCCTATATCCGCCAAATAATGGCAGCATAACAGCAGCATAACAGCAGAATAACAGTAAAATAACAGGAGGTTTGTCAATATGAGTAA
>CAJVQA010003051.1:0-20404 GCA_910591915.1 Cetraspora pellucida
GTATAGTTTAAAATAACAGTTATTAGATTTAATATTATTAATAAACTTTTTAATTTATTTTATAAAATATAATATATTAAAAATAATGATATAACTTATAGTTGGGTTGTTATTTTTAAGCAGTAGGTTTAAAGTTTAAATTATATTGGTAATAAAATTTTGAAAAATGGTTCTATTATAACAACTTGATTAAAGAATTTAAAGTTATAAACTTGTAATTCTAGTTGTACTAAAACTAACTTTGTAAGCATACAGTATCATATAAATAAATCCAAAAGTATATACTTTATAAAAAGTTCTGTTTAAAAATTCTAAATAGAGAAATAATATAATTTTTAATAGTATTATTTGTAAAAATGTTAATTTAGAGAAGAAACCCTAAAACAGATAATCTGTATAGTCAAGAATTCTAAATAAAAAAATTTACCAACCTGGTTACTAGTTGAATTAGACATAAAGTTATATTATATAAAACTAACTAAATTGATAATGTAGAAGAACTTGCAAGAATGTACAAGTACTAGTAAGGTTGTAAAAGTAGATATTAGAGTTATATAAACTCTACAAAAGTATAGCAATTTAAAAATTACTCTGACTGCAAGTATTGGTCTTAATCATAATAATACTAAGTTAGCTAGAAATTAGATAACAGAAGGTTCTGGCATCAAATATTTAAAATAAAAAAGGTAACAGAATGTATGAACATGCAAGTACATATAAGTAGTAATCCAAATCATTAATTCTAAGTTTATTAATCTTTTAAAATTTGACTTAGTCTATGTATATAAAAAATATGAAGATTTAAATAAATTAAACAACCAGATAGCTTTATAGCAAAAATTTCAAAATATATACATATTGCAAAAATTAGCTTAGTTGAGTTGATAAATTTAGATCCTTTTTAACTTTGTTAACAAAAACTAAATATAGATGATTAGGGTTTGGTTAGGGTCTGGATTTAGCAAGAGTGTAAAAAAAAACTGGAATCAACCCAGAATCGACCCAGGTTCTGAACCAGGCCTCCTCTCGTGTTGACCAACTTAATAATAAAGCTAGGAACCAGAAACCAGTATAAACCTGAAGCTCATACCAGACCCTGAAAAGTTCTGTAATGTATGCTGTAAATCAAATTTCTTAAGGGCGTTACATCTGAAACATACCAAAACTACGTTCTTGATATTTTTACTATAAATGTATCAAAACTTTATATTATATGCGGAGTTTGCTTACTCGGACTCAAAAAATCTTGGACATTGCAAAACACCAGATGAGCTAATTATTAATATATTAACTACTTAGAATAATACCAAATCCTGAATTGTGACACCATAAATTGTGTTCGATGAGAGTATTATATCGAATGGATCTGATTTACACGATTTATGGCTAGTTTCCTTTTTGGGAAAATGATCACTTCAGATGATATGATTACATCATTATGACATGCGTAATTAAAATAATTAAAATCAAAACAGTCAATAGTATCCTTGTTAGCTTTCGTTTCCTTACGCTCTTGCTTTTTTATAAATATTCCTTTTCGTTTCTAATAATTTATCATTTTTACTTTTTGTTTTTTTACGTATAGAAGGTTTAGACGCTTTTACGTTGCCAAATAAAGCGCATGTGGAAGATGATATGGAATAAACGCTAATGCATACGTAGAAGGTAATATATCGTTACTAAATAGTTGCTAGATTGATATGCATTACGTTTTCGACCTGGGCTGTAGTTGTGACTAGAGGTGCAGACATATTTATATAATAGGTTGTAACTAGGTTGTAGTTTACATAAAAATTATTTTTATATAAACTACGACCTAGTTACGACTTATTATGTAAATAAGTCTGCACCTCTAGTTGTGACATTCGTTTTTTATACAGCTTGGTGGGTAATAACTGTTAGTAACAGTTTAACGGAAAATTTGATGCATAAAATCGAGCATCTGAAAGGTTTTAATGATGTTTTGCTTGATTGTTCAAATAAGCGATTATTTATTTTATGTTTTATTTAATTTTTTTATTAGAAACAATTTACATTGTATCCAAGTCTAATTATTGGAAAAAACATTATAAGAAACATGGAAATTCAAACAACGAATAGAACCGACGAATTTACTTTATAAAAAAAGAAAGTACATTAATAACCTGAAACCGACGAATCTACCTTGCGAAAAAAGAAAGTAGTAATATTTATATAATTGTATTGTTGTTATAAGTTTTAGTCGTTCAATCCAGTCTAGTTTATAGAAAAAACAAAAGAGACGCATATAGAAGATTATGGTTAATATGTATAAGGTAATATGTTTTTACAGAATAGTTGTTGGGTTGATACGCATTACATTTTCGACCTGGGCTGTAGTTGTGATTAGAGGTGCAGACATATTTATATAATAGGTTGTAACTAGGTTGTAGTTTACATAAAAATTATTTTTATATAAACTACGACCTAGTTACGACTTATTATGTAAATAAGTCTGCACCTCTAGTTGTGACGTTTGTTTTTTATACAGTTCGGAGGGTAATAATTGTTAGTAACAGTTTAACGGAAAATTTGATGCATAAAATTGAGCAACTAAATGTTTTTTACAATGCTTTGCTTGATTGTTCAAATGAGCAATTATTCATTTACGTTTTATTTTATTTTATATTTTTTTATCAGGAATAATTTACGACAAGACCAGTGACAAGGCGGATCTAACGGCTAGGACGATGTCTTCAAACTCTATGCGTTCTTGAATCAACATTCGGCTTAGACGAAATAGACGGTTAGATTTAGCGAGTCGGGATTCATACGTGTAAGTGTCTTTTGGATTGGTTCAAATTCTTGTTCTATAACACTACACTATCATTAACTTAAACTTTCTGTTCTACTATAACCACGACCAATTCGGTACGTTGAATGGCCGGAGACACTTGGGTAATGTTATATTTACATCTTATCCTTTAACCAAGGCTTTACCACTGTACGTTGGGTTTAGGCCGGAATATAGTTGTTAGGCAAATCCCAAAAAAAGGGAAATTATAACAATTATGTTCATTGTTATAATTTCCTTTTTTGGGTTCGCCTAACAACTATAGGCCGGAAAACAAAATTCGGATATCATTTCGAAGTCACGTGCTCAAAATAAAGTTGGACGAAAGTCTATTTATGCAATGCATTATAACGGGTCGGGTAATGTAAAAGTTTATTTTGCTATAGTGTGTATGATAGGTTTAGAGCACTTTGTATAGAACAAAAGTTAAAGTTTATAGGACTGTAGGACATAAAACATATTGCACGTTGTTACTGGGTGAATTTGACGGTTTAAATAAAATCGTTTAAGAATAAAACGATTAGGCGTTAAGGCAACTCGCCAGGGGCGTGACAATCGTGATTTAGCGTTATAATTGTCTATTTATTACGAATTTAGGCAGAATTCGATGAAGTTTCATTGGATCGTTCTACAGAGCGGGTATTAAATAATAAATTTATTTATTTATTTATTTTACTATTATTGTCTTGAAGGGTCTCTCTTTATTACAACGAAAAAATGACATCCTTTTGTAAAAAAACTATCATAAAAGGCTTGAGGTAAGTTACAACAACGCCTTCGTTAATCTCGCCAATATATTCCTTTCATTCCTTTGTCTTTCAGGTTTTCTTTTACACGTAATTCATTCGTGAACCTTCTTCTCTTTGCTTTGCGTCCAAGTCTCGTTGATCGTATGCGTAATTTTTCCTTCTCGAACAATTCGAGCGGTGACTCGGTTTTGACTTGGTTTCGAAAATCAGGTGATCATGTTGCATCTAAAATTAAGCCCCTGAAATTAGATCTTCATGCAGGCATTAGGTTATAATTTTAGCCAGGGCGCTACTTTAGATAAATCGCTACTTTAGATGCGACAATATACCGCAATTCTAGTCGATCATCGGAAATATCACTTTTACCCAGTGACAACAAAAAACTTAAACTTAATTATAGGCGAAGAGCCCGATTATATATAACTTTTTGTGCATATGCGCAATCTAATTTAATAAAACCGTCTTATCCCGTTTATCTAATTACTCTAATTTAGCCAACCATTCCCATTTATCCTATAAATCCACCTCCCTAATTCATTTAATCCAATTGGTTCGTTTAGTTTAATAGTTAATTAGTTCGATTAGTCAGCCGGATCTCTATTTCGAGAATAAAATCGTCTCACTCAACCGTACTGCGATCACATGGTCACATGCCGTCGGTTGCAATTTTAGGTTTCACGGTAGCCAGTATTTGAAGAAACATTATTAGAAAAGCGAAAATCCAAACAAAAAATAGAGCCGACAAATTTCCTTTACGAAAAAAAAAGTGCATTAGTAACCTGAAACGAAAGTCTACTTTTACAAAGCACTATAACGGGTTGGGTAACATAAAAGTTTATTTTACTATAATAGTGTATGATATGTTTAGAACAGAGCATAGCTCGATGTCAGTTCAATTTGGGTAGTTTTGTATATAATAAAATGTAAAGTTTATAGACCGTCTATGTGTAGGACATGAAACATCTTGCACGAAAAACTTAAACTTTATTATGGGCAAAGAGCCTGATTATATGTCTTTTGTACATATACGCAAACTAATTTAATAAAACCGTCTTATTCTGTTTATCTAATTACTCTAATTTAACCATTTATCCTATAAATTCACCTCCCTAATTCATTTAATTCGTTTAGGCCGTTCTCAAGTGTCTCCCTCAATGTGTTTACAAAACGATCTGATTGGCCGAAAAAATGGATCGCGATTATCATTTAGGTCAAAAAAACCTGGAGCTACAACCACCAATTTTTTTCATAGAGCTGCTCTGACTGGCTAAAATTTAAAATCCGCATTTCGAACAATGAATTTTTAATAATTCGTTTTTCGATTAACCGTAATAACCACTCAATTAATCGTAATGCTTTGAGCAACATCTCGATCACTAGCTAATCACATTGAGGGAGCTCTTGAGAACACCCTTAGTCAGCTGTCTATTTCGGGAATCGTACTACGATCACGTGGTCACGTTCCGTCGGTTGCGATTTCAGGTCTCACAGTAGCCCGGTAACTGAAGAAACATTATTGGCAAAGTGAAGCCCCAAACACGAATAGAGCCAACAAATTTACTTTATGAAAAAAAGAAAGTGCGTTAGTAACCTGAAACCGACGAATTTAGGTTATGAAAAAAGAAAGTAGAAAGTACGTTAGTAACCTGAAGCCAACGAATCTACTTTATAAAAAAATAAAGTAGTAAGTAGTATTTACATAATTGTATTGTTATTACAAGTTTAGTCGTCTAACCTAGCCTGGTTTACAGAAAAACCAAACGAAACGCATATAGAAGATTATGGATATATAAGGTAATATGTTATTACAGAATAGTTGTTTGATTGATGTCTTACATTTTCGACCCGAGCTGTAGTTGTGGCTAAAGGTGCAGCAGATATATTTACGTGAAGTGTCATAACTAGTGATGTGCCATTTATATGATATCTGAATTTTTTTAGCGTACAGTACGTATAGTGTGTATAGCATGTGCAATATGTATAGTACACGTATGATTTATAAACTATCTATATGCAAATTTTCGCAAGGAATAATTTTACTTAGAATACAAAAGGCGGTTTCGTAAGGAAACTTTTGAGATATGAATGGTTTTATAATTTGTTCTAGAATATTCTAAAAAATTTTTGTGTACTGTACTATACGCAGCACATAACTAGATTGTAATTTACATAAAAAATTATTTTTATTCAATTTCAACCTAGTTACGACCTATTGCGTTAATAATAATGAGAACTCATAAATATAGACAACTTTTGGATATTAATGCAAACTATTGCTATTAAAAAGTACTTGCGTTATGTTCATTTCATTTCTTTTATCAGTTTTTTGCATTCTCAAACTCTTCTAAGTTCTTCAGCACATCCTTTTAATTGGATTGAATTTTCTCAAATATATTTGTTTTCTTTTTTGCTGAAGAAGATTTGATGATTTTTAATCTAAAAGTTAATTATGAGATATATAATTATCAATTCAAAATAAAACCCACAATTATTTTTTAAATTTTAATAAATACAGTATTATCTATATTAATAAGAACTTCATAAAATCATGGTTCTAATGTTTTACACTATATCTTACAAATTTTCTTTCAGATTATACCAAATAACGGAAGCTTTCTTTATGTTTTCTGTTTTATGATTTAAACATTTGTAACAAGCTTTTTTTCTATGTAAAACCTCTAATTTTTAAATCTTTGACACGATTTGCAAATAAAAAAAATCTATAATGACAATTTTTATTTAATTTTGTACAAGTAAAGTATTGTAAACATTATGAAGTTTAATAATTAAGTTTTAAAGCAGGAACTGATTTTTGGGTGATACTTAGTTCATGACAATTTTACTTCATAGTCACCAACGAATAGGGATGAATTGGTCTGTCCTGGTTGGTTTCGGTCCCCTTTGGACGGTTTTGGTAGATTTCACCGACACCTAATTCGCCGACACCTATTTCACTGACGCCATTTCACCGACAGTCCACTTCTCTGACAATACATTTCGCTGACAGTCCATTTCTTCGACAGCCACTTCACCGACTTCACTTCCCCGACTGTCCATTTTCCCGACAGTTCATTTCACCGACAATTCTATTTTACAGACTTTCTATTCTCTAGCCATTACAACTATAAAGCAGGCCAACCCTAACCCAAAATCGGGACAGAATTGTCGACGAAATGAACTGTCGGAGAAATAGATTGTCGGGGAAGTGAAGTCTGGGAAGTAGGCTGTCGGGGAAATGGACTGTCGGTGAAATGCGTTGTCAGAGAAGTGAGCTGTCGGTGAATGGCCGTCGATGAAATAGGTGTCGGCGAATTAGGAGTCGGAGAAATGAATATATACCGTTTACAAGGTATTGTAGTACTGGATGAATCATAAGCGATCCCAACAGTGCTTCATTCTTATTTATACTATGGAAAGTCGATGTAGTGTTGAATACGTTTTTTGCACTTCAAAATTAAAATAAATTAAGAAGCATATTGTAAAAAAACAAACAATATTTCTACAAAACCATTATACTTACAACCATAATAAGACATCTGTTACAAATATCATCTCTATATCATTTTCATGGTCAAATGTGATATTATAAAGACACTTTTAATACTCATTTAACGAATTCTGTTATTGGTTAATAAAAAAAAATCAAATATATATAAATAACATTTTCATTAAGATAATTTGTACTTACGGTATCTAATAGGGTATATATTCATTTCGCCGACTCCTAATTCGTCGACACCTATTTCATCGACGGCCATTTCACCGACAGCTCACTTCTCTGACAACGCATTTCACTGACAGTCCATTTCCCCGACAGCCTACTTCCCAGACTTCACTTCCCCGACAATCTATTTCTCCGACAGTTCATTTCGTCGACAATTCTGTCCCGATTTTGGGTTAGGGTTGGCCTGCTTTATAGTTGTAATGGCTAGAGAATAGAAAGTCTGTAAAATAGAATTGTCGGTGAAATGAACTGTCGGGAAAATGGACAGTCGGGGAAGTGAAGTCGGTGAAGTGGCTGTCGAAGAAATGGACTGTCAGCGAAATGTATTGTCAGAGAAGTGGACTGTCGGTGAAATGGCGTCAGTGAAATAGGTGTCGGCGAATTAGGTGTCGGTGAAATCTACCAAAACCAGTTGATAAATCATAATGCGGATAATCGACACTTGAATTTAAATAATCCCAATCCTTTTGCTCAATCCATTCTGGCTTCCTGATTTTTGATCCAATGCGTATGATTCCTAAATACGACGGGCTACATACAAGTGTACAAATTACAAGGGCTAATTTGTTAGATCAAAAGACATGAAGAAAAGAAATAAAGAATATAAAACTTGCTGTGATTTGTGTAGATTTTTAGGGGCACGAATTATTATGTCAATAGATTTTCCGGAAGGCAACACCCAAAAGTCATCTGGACTATCTTTATCAGGATACTTTAAGTGACTTTGGACCGGTATCTGTTCCTCCGATAACTCAATATTTGGATCAATATCGTAGTTACTATAATCGTCCTCATTATAATCTGGATCTACCTCACCATCGTCTATGTTTTCTGCTCTATCGATGGATTTCGTTCGTTTTAGAACTTTGTCATCATCCTAAAGATAAAATCTTCATTAGGAATAAAGCATAACGCAATAAATATACAAAAAATATATACCTTTCCTTCCTGATCCCTCTTCTTCAAAGACGGCTCTGCAACTGAAACTTTGGAATTGCTGACATTCCCGACCATACCGATCACATTTCCATTTCCGATTATTTTCTTGTGGATGTTTACCTGCCTATGCGAGCGTTTATCCTCCCATTCTTTTGCTTTTTTGCGATCAGTTTGGGGACTCTAACATGGAGACTTGAAATTAATAGTCTTCCCATTCAACATCAATTTCTCATCCGACCGGAACACATCGCAACCCAGAAAGCCACCTGTGTTCCAGTGGGTCCAGTGCTGGATCTGCGAGAAGCCTTTTGCATCAGATAAGTCAACTGTGCGCCAACACCAGTTTCGTGGCTCAGCGAAAAGCCTTGAATGACCGGCGACCCAGAAAGCCTCCGTTCACGCCACTTTTTCTTTTAAATAAGATATAAAAGATTTTTACTTGCCACTTTGTATCTATCAAGAAGGACTCTTGCACTTTTTTTCCTGCTACCTTGTTCCGTATCAGCGATATTTTCGAGGCTTTTTATATAAAAATCTATTTTTAGGCCAAACGGTTCCTCGTCGCTCTCATTTAGAAAGTCAAGAATGCTCCAGTTTGCAGGATCTCGGTTAAAATATTCATGTATGTGACCGGGCATGATTATAAAAGAAAAACTTCAAAAAAAAATTTTTGGTTACATTTATCAAACAATGACTGAAATCACATGACCAAAATTTCAGCGACGGCCCGTCGTCAAAATCGCTTAGTATAAGTCACATTACAAAATTTATGTGGCATGAAGTAATTGACCAAAATTGTATTAGAGTACTTCAGTACTTATTTCGGAAAAATGCCTGTGCCCCATCTCACAAATAAGTTATGCATAACGATAACGATAAGCCTGTAAATAAATTTTTTACATTTATATAATCTTAATTATTCGAGAATTATCGCATTCACATCGCTTATATATTCCATCCGCCACCTTTTTGCATGTTTTACAATACAGGTGTGAATGATGATTGCATTCGTCACAAACCTTACACCCGCGCTTCCACCCTCTATAGATATGCCACTTTTCGATATAATTTCGACTTTTTTGATTTGTAAGTATATTATTCATTGTTATATTAATAGAAAAAAAATAATATATACGTGGCTTAATTTTTTATACAAACCCGCTGTCTTATAAACAAATTATAAGCCTCATATAGTAAATAATTGCAATAGATTGAATAAACATATTTAACATTAATTCAGTAATATCATTGTTATCAATCCTGACCTTGCGGTCAGGACATGTGACCCACATGATTGGCGCAGTAGATTAATTTTTCGGTTTCAAAATGTTAAGTATAATATTATCAATATCCTCTTACCTTAATTTGGAAATGGTCAAAGCACTGGAAGATTTGATTCTTTGAATTTTATCTTCTCTAATATTAATAAAGAGCATATAAGGGATGTGACAACTTAGTGAAGTGAATAAGTTGTCAATCCTTCAAGTGGTAGGTAGTGAGTTTAAATCCTACCAACAGCAAAAAATTCAGATAATTACTTATGTAATATATAGACAGTATTACAGTAATGACATTCTGTTGATCAGTTGGGATAAGATACCTGTAACATAGTTGCACTAATATGACTTGCAGGTCATGAGGCATCTGCATAATATTAGAATTATACAGAGGAATGCAAACCAGTATCAGGTAGTGCAAACACAAGATAAGTTCTTGTGCTTATGTAAATCTGTGAACTGGAAAGTCAGAACCTACTTGGAAAAGCCTGAATAGAAAGGTAGCATAGATTTTTAACAGTACTACTATAAAGACTAGACCTAGGAAATAGATATCAATATAAAAGAAATCGGATAAACAAAAACCTTTGGTAAGAGATACTACTAACTAGGTTGTTAGAAGTCTTGAATTAGAAAAAAAGGATCTTGAAAGGCAGACCCTAGAGTATCAGAGATAGGTCATAGTTCTACTAGACTATTTTAATTGGGTGTCTGAATTCAAAAGCAAGAGTATACTACAAGTACTAAGAATATACTATAAAGTTAATACTGGGGTTTGTATGAACTTTACAAAAGCAAGCCCTGTTAGCAAAGATTAAATATAAGTAGTTAGTTAGCAGAAGAGTCTCTTGGAGTTTTACAGTCAAGTAATATACTCTAAAATATGTAACAACTTAACAGATATACAGACAGAGAGGTCAGGATTAGGTTAGACAGCATCTAATTAGGTGTACAAGAACTTGTGTATTATTTGCTAGTATAGTATAAAGGTAACCTTATACAAGTTATATAACCATAATTGAATTCACAATAAAGGCAATAGTTGCCAATAACTAATGGTTTTAGCGAAAGCAAAAAAAAAAATAATAATAATAAAATAAAGAGCATATAAAGCTTTTGTAATCTTTCTATCTTTTTTTACAATATAATATTCATAATATTGAGAATTTGCTTTCTAACTTCTTTATTAACTAGCAACAAAGAAGCATATAAGGAAATTGTTTTTTCATGATGCTTAAGTTATTCTAATTAAGGTTGCATACTATAATAGGTTTAATAAAGTTATAAGTTACAACTTTTGTCTTCAAGTTGTAATATTTTGTCATAATAAATGTAATAACTGTAATAGATATAATTGTTGTAATAGTTGTAATAGTTGTAATAGATGTAATAGTTGTAATAACTATAAATAGCTGTAATTGTCATAATAGATATAACAGATATAAAGTGTCCAGACTTGTGTAATTACATTTTGGACACATAAAATATATAATAAAGTTATCTATCTTGATGCAGCTAATGCAATATTTATGCAAATGTTAATATGACTAATATCAATATAATAAATGCAAATGCATATTATATGTATATTTTTTGATCAAACAATTACAGTATAGCAAGATAATTTGTGTTAGTTATTATTATCTCTATTTGTTCTTAATTTGATTTCCTCTAATTTTTATTTGTACTAATATCGCAGAATTAAAATTTCTTATATTGCATAAAAATACATTTTAAATTGCATAAGTTTGAATACTCTAAACTGATATAATAATTGTAATAGGCATAATGGTTGTAATTTATATAGTGCCATACAGGTTGAAATAAGAAATATCAGTGTTATATTGATATGTTTTCAGTCCTGATATTAAACTAATATTAGTTAAAATTTGGCAGAAATTGGATACCTATAGGATAAAATCAAAGTCATATCAGCATTTATAAATATTGGTATTCAATAGCTCTATAAATAAATTGATATTGCTTTTTGATAGCACTATTGATTTATCTATAGAGCTATTGGAATGCTGATATTTATAAATGCTGACATGACTCTGATTTTTATTCTATAGGTATCTGATTCCTGCCAAATTTCAACTAATATTAGTTTAATATTAGAACCAAAAACATACCAATATGATGCTGATATTTCTTATTTCGATCTGAGCCAATATGTAGATAATTGCTATAATCATACTAAACTGATAACAAAAAAGTACAATTGATTAATGATATCAAAGAAACTCAAATTTGGTTAATGCAATTTTGAATAAAACCAGTTTATAAAATAATTAGTATGAACTTTTTAAAATAAAATTATGTACCAATATGCTATTAATTTATTAATCAAAACTAAAATTTGTATAATATATATAGCACTAGTTAGAAATCTTATACAATATATATTATGCATATTTTTTGTTTTTTACTACTTCTA
Source organism: Cetraspora pellucida (assembly GCA_910591915.1). Taxonomy (NCBI): domain Eukaryota; kingdom Fungi; phylum Glomeromycota; class Glomeromycetes; order Diversisporales; family Gigasporaceae; genus Cetraspora; species Cetraspora pellucida. Next base: position 11,939 of record CAJVQA010003051.1, read on the forward strand.
ATTCAACAGTAGTAATATATAATAATGCAGGTACTGCACTTAATTATTTATTGTTATATATATTACTATTGTAATACAATATTGTCTAATAGTAATATAATGATTAAGAAGCTATCTATCTAAATTAGTAAAGCCTTTAAATGAGTGGCTTGTTCATGTGTGCATATTTTTTGTTTGATCATAACTATTTACAATGTACATACATATATAACTATAACAAGTTGTATACTAATTTTAAATAAAGCAATAAGCATATAAAAGACTTTTAATTTGGATATTTATAACAAATATTTTATATTAACACAATAATAAAATGATGATAAAAAATGTATATATCAGTAGAGTAGAGTAAAATAAAAATATTTAACTGTTATTATATATGATTATAATTTATAATTAAATAAATTAGTGAAATGATATTATATAGTATTTATTTTTTAGAATTTATAAAACTATCTACTATGCTTTATATAATATTTAATGTAAATTAGAATTCAATTGTATAGCAACAATTTTGTCTACATCATATTCATTTTTTTGTATATTGTTATTGTTAGGCTTAATTTTATTTAAATTTTTACTTTCATAATTATTTTTAGATAATATAAAGACTGAAGATTTAAGATCAATAAATGTTAAAATACTTAAATCTAAATCTTGTTCATTTAGATAAAAATCTTCAATAGGATTAAGCATTTCTATATTTTTTTCTTCTGTTAACTTTGCTTCAATTTTTTTAAAAACAGTCTCTGTAATATTTATCATCATATCAGAAGTTATTTCTACTATTTAAGTATAATGAAATTGTTCTATAGGATTTGATAAATTGAATTGATAAACTTTTGCTAATTCTTCTAACTGATCTATATCTAACTTGGTCTGATACTTTTTATAAACCATCCTAGTACTAAAAACATTTGTTTATACATAACTAAACTTAATATAATAGAAAAAAGTTTAATAGCCAAACATTGTAAATAGTCAGGTTAGGCTTTATATATATTCTACTATATTAATGGTATATTATTACCAATTATATAGGGTGCCATATAAGGATTTGAAGTTTTATTTATATATTCTTTTTGTTCTTTATAAATCTGTAATTGTGTTATTAAAGCTTCACAACTTTCTTTTATTTTACCTATTTGTTTTCATAACATTTTAGCATAACTTGCAATTGAAGGAAATGTACTAAATTTTAATCCAATACCTTTATATGCTGAATGAAGAAAATATGTAAATTGATAAGCAGGATGATTAAATTCTTCAAACTGATTGTTAAATTTTTTAATACAATAATTATGAAATCTTTTATATTTATCAGTAGGAAGGTTTTGAATTGTGATAACAATTTTTATTAAATTAATATAACAGTTAGCAAGTGTAGAATAATTTGCTTTAATTGTTAAAATTGCATCTTTAATTGAAAATAAAACCTTCAAAAGATATTGCAGATCAGTAAAAAAGTCTCAACTATGAAGTATTGTTAAAATAACAGAATTAATAATTTCTGAATAATTTTTTTAAATTTCTTCTAAACAAATTTTAAGATGCATGATTGAGAAGATACACTCATACACAGTTATTTACCTGGTTTCTATATATGTTTTAAGATCACTACTACTAACTTGGTATTGTAAAATTTTTTGATTTAATATAGCTGCAGCTTTATAAAATTTGTTAAAAAATCCTACTATTTTATTAGCATACTAAATTATTCTTTCTGCAAATATATGTTGAACAATATCTTTACTAATTAAGTTAAAGCAGTAAGCTATATACTAAATGGTTATAATATTTTTATATTTTAAACAAATTATATAACATGCAGATGCTACATTGGCTCTGTTGTCACTAACAATTGCTAAAACCTTATTTTTACCAATATTTGTTTAATTTGGTTGGCTAAAACTTCTGCTGTATATGATTATCTGAATAGTCTTCAAGTTCATAGAGATATTCTTGTTATGATGATGTCATAATAACAAAATTCCAAATTAATAACTTATTAGGAGCTGTCCAACCATCAAGACCAATAGTAAGATAACTATTACTTCTAAAATTTTATCAACTTTATTAATAACTTTCACAACTTCAATATCTAATAAGCATTCTGAAAGAATTTCATATAATAAAACACTATAACCAGAATTTAAAAGTTTTAAAGCATTTACAAAAAATAGATTATTGATAACATAAAAAAAAATACTACACATAACAAATGCTAATACAATTGCTTCATTAATTATTAATTGTTTAGATACTTCAATTTTAGTAGAATCAAACTAATTAGTTAATTCAGGTTGCTTATCTTTTTTTTGCCATTTAACTGAAGACAAAACAGCATTAGACATAGGTTCATCTGTTGGAATATCATCTAAATTATTGATAATTATATAGTTAAAATGGCATTACTATTCCTTAGGAATATGTTTACAACTATTGGCAAGATGTGTATGCAAAGTTTGTAGTTTGGCATATAGATAAACTTTTTTACAATATTTACAAGTTCTCTCCTAATGACCATTATCTTTGAATTGACCTTTTTTAAAACATTTTCAAATGCCAATTTGTGAACATCCTCCTAATTTTGAACTACTAGAATTTTTGAATTTAGTATTACTAGCATTTGAATCATTATTGTATATTTGTTTTTGTCTAATCATTTTGGAAAAATTATAATGTTTTTAAGTAATTTAAAAATTTGCTAATGAATTTATAATACAAGATTTTATATAACCAAAGTGTTTAAGATTAAATACTTGTTACTTACTTGTAATAATATATAAATAGTTTTATTTAATTATATATGCATATTATAGTATTATTCTTCATAATTTAACCCTCTATTATTTGAAGCTTATATTTAAAAAAAGCAATTCATTTTATAAAGAAATTATAAATTATGCATGCTGCTTTACACAAACTGGATTCAACAATATTTTGTAATGCCAAATTGGTTTAAATCAGGGTCTGTAAAACTTTAATTCTTTCAAATTCTTAACAATAATTATAAAAATATTAATTATTATAAGATCATAAAACATTAAAAAATTCATTTGTTTCATCATTTAAAAATATTAATTTTAATTTATTTCTATCATATAAAATCTTGAATTATCATATTTGGTTACAAAAATAAGATTATTCTTGGTTATTATATATTAAAATTGACAATTACTTAAAAGTTATCATATCAAGTATATATATTATATATGAGTATGTAAGAGTAAAAATCAGAAATAAAATTTAACCAATCATAAATTTTATTTTCTGATTTTCATTCTCATGCACTCATATATTCAATTATCTAAAAGATGTCTAAATTTTGAGAATTATCATCAAATCGATTTTTAGATTTAAAAACAAATTCTCTTTTTCAAAAAAAAATAATTCTTATATTAATATAAAGATAATATGAAACAAAAGCAATTCATTGTTTTTTACAATACAACATTCAAAATTTAAATAGTTACCACAAAATTAATTAATTGTTATCATAACTAATGTCTAGCATTAGCTGTTAAAAACATGGCTAATATGCTTGAATTCTTCTTAATAATTATAAATAACTTCTTTTATTATATTTCTATATTGTTTATCTTTATTTATTTGTAAATATTTAATTTTACTGCTAATTCTATATATTCTATTTCTTTACTGCTTCAAACTATAAAATATACTTTTGTTCTTTACTATTCTACTCAATATAAAATTGTTGATTATATTTCTTTAACTATTTCATAACTTTGATTATATTTTAATTGGCTCTATTTATGTAATATTCTATTCTGTAACAATAAAACATGTTGAATCTTTAGTATTAAACAAGTTCAAATATTACTAAACATATATGGTGCAAGAAGTTCAAAAACTTTATTATATACTAAACAAATTAACCTATCTTGTTAGAGATAAGCCCAACAGGTTATTATTCTGATTGTAAATAAGCTAAATTTAGCACTCTCAATCATAGTTTATTTATTAAATAGTTTTTACATTATAGCAATAAAAAAAAATTGATTTTTAGATTGCAATATATTTATATAATTTATTGATTTGTTTGAATTTTGTATCAGATTATCAATAAAACAAAATAGCTATAAACATTTATATATATTTGTTACAGCAATTGCAGCATATTACAGTAATTATAACTATTACAATATTATACTTGTTATGACAAATACAGTATATTACTATAATTACAACAATTATAGTAATTATATCTATTATAGCAATTATAACTATTATAACATTTATAGCAATACAGCAATATTACAACTTTGGGTACTGGTTGTAATTTGAGTTATAGCTCAGGTTGTAATCAGTAATAGTTGTAACTATTACTTATAGCTAACAATCTTAGTTCTGATAAAGCTTTACTAAAGAGATAATAGTTGGTTATAACATCTTGATTAGTAATTTCATTTTGCATTTCTGAATTAGTTATATTATTATATAAATCATTAAAACTAATAGCATTTTTTTTTCTAATTATAGAAACTTAAGTTTCAGGTTCAGTAGATAATTCTTTTATAAGATCTTCTAATATATCTAATTTCTTTTTAACCAGTTTCTTTACTTTTTTATTAGATGGTTTATTTGTAGGTTCTCTGATATGCTTTTTTTTGTATTTTACCTTCAAATAATGGTGATGTATTTATTAGTGAATTTAGCCCAAGATTATTGTCTAACATATCTGCAATAGCCAAAGTTTCACTAAACTGAGATGATTTAGAAAACCTTCATTTAAAAATTATAGAATCAATAGTTTTTTCATATTCAGTAATAAGGCATTTGTTTTCTTTTATAAGTAAAAAATTTTTTTCAATGCATTTTTTATGATATACATAACTGTATAGAAGTATTGTAAGTAATTCAAAATTAAATGTTAAAATTTTTTTATTACATATTTTACATAATAGCAATTTCATAACATCAATATTTTGTATTATATTATGTTTTATTTCTTTTAAAATATTAAGTATAAGGTTTTGAAGATTAGCAAATAATATGATGATATTAGTGAAACAAGTACAGATAAGTTTTACAAATTTTTTTTTTGAACTTGGTGACAATACCAGTTGGTTTTTATTAGCCTTAATTTGATATAGTACAAATTTATGATTACATTTTAGAATCAATTATTACTAGTACTATATACTAGGGGCCTGCAAATTGCCTATTTTTGAGGCCCGGCCCGGACCGCAATTAGGGTTAAAAATTTTTTTTAGGCCTGGCCCGGCCCGCATTTAGGGTTACCATTTTTTTGCCGGCCCAGCCCGGCCCACATATGTCAAATTTTTTCTTCAGCCTGGCCCGGCCCGGCCCGGCCTGCAAAAATTTCTTATATAATTTTACAAATTTTTAGGCCCGCACTGGCCCGCACTGGCCCGCACTGGCCCGCAATTATAAAATTTTGCAAATTTTTCGGCCCGGCCTGGCTCGCAATTATAAAATTTTGCTTCAGGCTTGGCCCGGCCCGCAAAAATTTGCAGGCCGGGCTGCGGGACCCAATGCAGGCCTCTACTATATACTATCTAATTTAACATCACTGATTTTACCCAGTTATCCTTATGGCACCTAAGTGCATGTCTGCCGCATGCCTGCATGCAGTTATTTTGGCAACCACTTGCAGTCATGGCATACATTAAACTGCTACACAAACAAGGATACCTACTGAACTTAATACAGCATCACAAATGCCAGAGGTACTGTTTTCTGTAAATCATACCTATATGTCCCACTTACATGTTTTACCTAATCTTATTTCTTCTGTCTCCTAATCTAACTATATCTAGTATTACCTTGTTCCTCACATTTCCTACCTTTTCATTACTGTATCACTCCCAAATTGGTCCTACTCAGATATGTCTGATCCTTATGATCTTTCTATTTTTGGTTTGCCTATTATTGATTCCCCTAAGGTGTTCTGACAATGGTTCAGGATCTACAATGAACCCGTATCTTAAGTCAGATTTGTTGCTATCATTGGTCTTTTAATCAATCTGTATCTCAAGCCAAACCTGCTACTGTCATTCTGCAGATGCCCTAGGTCTTAACATCATATAGTAACTCGATGCTACATTTAGTCTCCAACATGGTACTTTCTTTTATGATAGAGACTGGAACTTGTTGCACTTACAAACAGGACAATTCTGGTTATATCTAGGGAGTTCCTCTGACCCTAGTGATATCATATTATCATATATTGCAAGCTCCTAGCTTATTCAACAATATCTGCAAGACAATTCTGGTTATGTCCAGGGAGTTACACCGACCCAAGTGATGCCATACTATCTTGCAGATTTTATCTCACATTGGTTGGTTGATCCCTAGTCTTGTTCATTATAGACTTCCATATAGGTACGACCAGAACCCGATTTGGTACTTTTACATTGCACAAGAAGGTTATATATCTACCTTCAAGATCTTCTCTTCTATAATTAGATTATTCGGCTATGCCAGAGGTGCTTCCAATTTTGGTTAGACTAATCTTTTATCATAGTCTGTCCTCATATTTATCACTTCTCTCACTATTCCAGTCTTTGGTTACTTGCCAGACTACTCTCCTAATCAAATCCTCTCCTTGGATCCCAATTAAGACTTATTTGCACAATCTATTAATTATCCTTCCAAGCAAATACCCTACAAGTTGGGTGCAGGAATGTTGGTACTACCTATATTGGAAGGTATAAGGATGTTAGTGTTGCCCTAGCCTAAAGGACTTACATGTGCAATTTTTCTATAATTGTAACCTTCTGTAACAACTGCTTGTTATGCATAGTGCCTGCACTTCACGATTGGGTCTTCTTCTGAGAATTCCTATTTCTATCATTGTACTGCACTTGGACTTAACCACAGGGCTTCGTATTCAATTACAGGCTTCTTATTAAGTTACAGAAGTTAAAATCTTTTAATTTTGCCTTTAGCTAGACTTGAACCATTAACCTTAACTGTGAAGAATATAGGAGCTTAACTGCTAAGCTATGGGACCCATACACCTAAAGTTCTTAGATATAAAAAAATAATAATAAGCCAAATCATAAGTATAAATAATACAGTAATTATTTTTAAATTAGAATACTTATTATAATTAACAAAATGAATTAAAAAGATGATTAATATGAATGCAATATAATACATATAACAAATAATTGTATAATAGAATACAAAGATTTTGGCAATTACAAATTACTAAAACAAAAAATAACAACAAAACAAATAAGTAGCATATTCTTAATACAAGTTAAAATTTAAAATTTCAATATAATTTTAGTAAACTATCACAGACCTCTAGGGTTAATAGCATAGTGTTTATGTTCTAAGGTCACAAATTGCAAAGTTGCTAATTCAAATCCTAGTGACAGCAATTGTAGAAATATATTTTCAAAATAGAAAACTGCAACATCATAGAACTAGAAATTCAGGACATTCAAAAAATAAACTTATTTCTGAAAATAGCAAGTAATCTGCAATTGAGAAGTTACATAATAATGAATATAAGTTGGAGCCTAATTTGGAATAACTAAAGTCATAAGATGTAATGTGAAGCTGAAAGTTTGACAATAAAAAATACTACATGAACTTATAATAACAACAGGTTCTTAATAAAGCTTAGCAAAGCCTTCTAATACTAGCAAGAATCATTGCAATGATCATTTCTAAAAAGTTTAAAAGTATGAACCAAGAAAGGTCAAGATCCAATATCTAAAAGTATATTGAAAACATTAGTTTAAAAAATGCAATAGATATGCTAAAAGATCTTGGCAAAACTAGTAAAAAAAAAAAAAATAAAATAAACTATTAGTAGAATATCAAATATTTTTTTAGCTAATAGCTATTAGATATTTGGCATCTATTATTTACTTACTAGAAAACGGAAACTGTTATAAGTCTGAAGCGAAATTACATAAGATTTGTTGTGTTACACAAATATGCAAGTAGAGACAGACAGAAAATTCAAAGTTACGTTTTTGATATTTTTATTATTGATGCATCAATACTGATACTTTTGGTGCATCAAAAACGTAACTTTTGTATCACTTTGCATAGAAATTGAGTGTCCTCCGCTACACTCCAGACAATTAAATAAATATTGCTTTTGATAAACTTATTAGATATCTGATACTTTATTAACAAAATATCAAATATTAGATATTTTATAATAGAAGTATTAGATATCTAATAAGTCTATTAAAAGCAATATTTATTTGATAAGTAGATAATATATGCCAAGTATCTGATAGCTATTATCTAAAAAAAAATATCTAATATTTTACTAATAGCTTGCCAAAATTATATTAAAATTTTAAATTTTAACCTATATAAGACTTAACAAAAAAACAATTTAGATAAACTAACAAGGCTCAGAATAGCCTAAGATTTTTTTTTTTTTTTTTTTTTTTGAACTTTGGCGACAATGCCAGTTGGTTTTTATTAGCTTAATTTTTGATATAGTAC
>CAJVQA010003052.1:0-20402 GCA_910591915.1 Cetraspora pellucida
GTCTTTATTCTTCATATGTAATTTAAAAGCAAGCTTTTCTTTATAAAAACTTTAATTGAATTTCAATAAAGTTAAAAGCATAGTCTTACTATTAATATTTAAAAAAATAAAAAGTATTTGCTTGAAAGAATAATCAATAAATTATGCAAATAAGTTTAATATAAATTCAAAAAAGGATTTGATTAAAAGAATAACCTAAAAATAACCAAGATTAAATAGTAAAAAAAGTATTAAATATAAAAATAGTTTGTAATAAAGAATTAATTTAATTAAAATTAAAAACACCTTTGGTACAGTTGAATTATTTACTATATAAAGAAAAATCTTAAAGATTGGTATATTTCTTTATATAAAAAAAATATCAAATCAGGTTCTAGTTATATCTATATATAATTCTATTACAAACAAAATTGGAATTAACTAACTATTATAAGATAAAATTTACAAAATAGTATAACATAATTAGGTTTAGTATAGTTCTCTAAATATAATTAGAATTATTTATAAATATTATTAAATAAACTAAAAGCTTATAATATTTAATAGTATAATAGAAGTATAGTGACCTAGTGAAATAGTCAGGTTGTCAACCCTCAAGTGGCAAGTCTAGAGTTTAAATCCAATAGATGATAAAATTTAAAAAATAGGTCTGTGTTATGGTAACTGTCTTTGTTAATCAGTTGAATTAGTATATCTGTAACCTTTGTTGCACCATTATGAATAGGAGCTCAGGGCATTTATGCAAAGTGTAATATTACATTTATATAGAAGAATATCAATAATTAGTGTTGCATAAGACTTCAGTAGAAACTCATGATAAGACCATCAGATACAGAAAGCAAAGAAACTAAAGAGTCAGAAACCTATTTGAAAATCCTAAGTAAAAAGATAGCATGAACTTTTGACAGTACTACTGAACTATCAAAAGGTTCTAAAAAGGGATTACTAGGATAACTAGAATGAATCAGATGATAACATGTGTAGAGAAGCATATACCAACCAGGCTGCTGAGTTTGCTAGAGGAAATGGATCTCAAAATACCATACTGGGTCATCTGGATTAGTAGTTTGTAAAGTTTTATAGGTCTTGAGGTCCAAAGATAGAGGATAGAAGTTAGAAAAGAAAGGCATCAAGATTCTAGTAAACTTTACAAGGGTATAGCAGTTTAATAGTTAGCTCTGACTGCAAGTAATAGTCTAGGTCAGAGCAATACTAGATCAGCTATAAGTATAGGATACAGAAGGCTCCAGTGAACTTAGTATAATGTTAAACATAACTTAGTGACTATGATATATTTGCAGAAATTTTGCAGTTGATAGGGTAGAGGTTAATATAGAAACTAGAATGTTTAAATAGAGAACTCATAGGTAAGTTCTAGATATGGCAACTAGTATAGAACCTTTAGACAGACTACTTAAAATAGACAATAACTAAAGTTGTATAAGTGACTAGTTGTATACTCTTTTTATGATTGCCTCTGTAGCTGTTATACACAATAGTTATATGCTAACTAATTATCAATAAACTCCTGAGTCACAATTACTTGCCTTAATATTAAAAAAAAATACTAGTATGATATTACTGAAATTAGAAGAACTAGTTAAAAATAACTATAATTATTTTATTTATAAGTGCAATAAGTTATAATTCTATTATAGTAAGGTGCATTTTATTAAAAATAAATACAGTATCAAGTTAGTATATAATATTAAGGCCTAGAGTATTTGTATAAACAGTAACAAAAGACCTTATTTAAGATATAAAAAAAACTAATAATAATAGCAAATCTGGCTTGAGATATGAATTTCTAGATCATTATCTAAAAACTTTAAAAAAAACAATAACTGTTATACCAAAAATAAAAGATTATAAAAATTAAATATATCTAAATAGTACTAATTTAAAAAATAATAATATTTTAAATTTAATAAACTAATATATAATGACTTAGTAAAGTAGATAAGTTGTCAATCTTTCAATAATAAGTTGTGAATTCATAACTTACTAATATCAGAAATATGAATAATTATCTATGTAATATATAAATAAAATTATAGTTCTAGCATTTGTTGATAAGTTGGAATAAGATATTTAACTATAATTGCATTATATAATTAGCAGATCATAAAGCATATATATACTAGTTATATAAAGAAATGCAAACTAGTACTGAGTAGTGCAAATTCAAAATAAGTTCTTGTGATTATATAAATTTGTAGAACTAAGAAACTGAAACATATTTGAGAAAATCCAAATAAAAAGATTATATAGATCTTTGACAGTACTAATGTAAAAACAAAATCTAGAAAACAGATATTAATATAGAGGAATTAGGCAAAAAAGAATCTTAGATGAGAAGTACTATTAACCATACTGTTAGAGGTTACGGTTCTTTTAAACTATCTAAATTGAAAATTTAATAATAAAAGCAGAAGTATACTATAAATACTAAGAATATGCTGTAAAGTTGGTTCTGAAATTTGAATGAACTTTGCAAAAGTAAGTTTTATTAACAAAAACTAAATGTATATAGTTAGTAGAGTTTAAAAATCCAAATCAAATCAAATATTAAATTAATTTAAATTTAATTAAATTAAATATATTCTAATTTGATTTGATTTAATCAAATATATTTTAATTTAATTTGATTTAATCAAATATTTGATTTAAATATTTGAATTTAATTTGATCAAATATTTAATTTAAATATTTGAATTTGATTTAATTTTAAAAAAATTTAAAATATTGATTAGTAAAGAAAAGCTTGATTTATAAAAATATTACTATATTAATTAATTTTGAGCTTTTAAATAAAAGTATTTTTCTAAATGAAATACTCTTGGTTTTATAAAATAAAAAAGTCAATTGTTTTAATAAAATTTCAAGTAAATGGCTTATAATTTTAATGTTCAATTATAAATTTTTAAATTAAATTAAATATTTGACAAATCAAATCAAATTTGACTATATTTGAATTTAATTTTATTTGAAAATTTCAAATTTGAATTTGGTTTAAGTCTAAATATTTAATCAAATTAGATCAAATCAAATCAAATTGCAAAAGTCTAGTAGTTAGTTAGCAAGAAGGCCTTTTGAAGCCTTATAGTTAGATAACATACTTTTAAATATATAATAGCTTAATAGATATATGAAAAAAAAGTTAAAGTTAGATTAGATGTTATTTAAATATACAAAAACTTGTATAATATCTGTTATATGTTATATAGAAATTAGAGTATTTAAATTGATAATTTTTTAACAGATTACAAGTATGGCAACTAGTATAGAAACTGCAGATGAACTACTTAAATAGATAATCAAAGTTGTACATATGGCTAGTTGCACTCTTACCTTATACAAGTTATATAACTATAATTAAAATATATTAAAGACAGTAATTACTAATAACTACAACCTTAGCTAAAGTAAAAAAAAAAAATCTAATAAACTAACTAGAGTGATAATAAAATAAAAAAAAAAATAATAATAATAAGATATAATATTTTTATTTATTTTAAATTTACTAGCTATTTTTATTAGAAAATTTTATTACTAAATATATATCAATATATATTATTAGAAAAATATTAAATATATTAATTTTAATTTTTTTTTTTTGTGTTAAAGGTTATATTTTGTAGTAATACTTTATTAACTTTTATAATGTTAGTTATTACAACTATTTTTACAGAGATGAGAATACAACTAGTTACATATACAACTTTTAGTTGCCTATTTAAGTAGTTTATCCTAAGGTTTTATACTAGATGCCAAATTTATAACCTACTAGAAAATTATTTATTTAAACTCTTTGATCATTTGTCCTGTTATAATATAACTCCAACTAACTCTCTATATATATCTAATTAGTATACTATTTAAGCAGTATGCTATATATCCTTTTTGTAGTAATTCCTAGATCATTATATATTTTAAAATACATCACCTGTCAGTAAGATACATATGGTCTCTTATAGTTAACTATCTACTTACTTTTAGAATATTAACAAGAGATACCTTTAAAGAGTTCATCTAGACCTAAACACTAACTTTATAGCATATCTCTAGTACTTTTAATATACCCCTACTTTTGTTTTTAGACTCCTAATCTAGATAATCTGAAAGAACTGTGATCTGTTCTTAATATATTGAGGCTAGCCTAATATCATTTCATCTGGTCTGAAATCTAGTAGCCTGGTAGGTGGTACCTTTCATCTGAGGTTCTTACCTATCTGATTTCTTCATATTGGTATCTATTTACTAGATTTAGTTTTTATAATAGTATCATTAAAAATCCATGCTATCTTTTTATTTAGAATTTCTAAGTAAGCTTTAGTTTCTTAGTTCTACAGATTTACACAGCTACAGAAACTTATTTAGGTTTGCACTAACCAGTACTGGTTTGTATTCCTCTGTATAACTAAGGGTATACAAATGCCCTATGATCTGCTAGTTATACTAATGTGATTATAATTACAGATATCATATTCTAACTAATTAACAAAATACTATTACCATAATACTGTCTATATATTTCATAAATGTTTATTTAAATTTTGTTAATAGGTTTTAAATTTACAACCTACCACTTGAAGGAATGACAACTTATCTATTTTACTAAGTTACTATACTCTTTAATATATATTGATAAATGCATTATTATTTGATATTTAACTAATAGTAGTTAATTATTAATTATTAATTATATATAAATATTTATAATCAATAAATATACTTAATTGCTTTATTTGGTATAATCATTATTACTTGATATATGAAAGAGAGTCAATAGAAAAGAAACAAATTATTTTTTTTAGTAAAATTTTTTTAATTTTTAAATTAAAATAACTCAACTATTTAATCAAAATTTTTTTATTTTAATCTTGAAATTATATAAAATTAAAATAAATAAAAATTTATTAAATTTAATAAAATAATTGTTAAGATATTTAAGCTTAAATTTAAAAAAACTTTTACTTAAAAAAATTTTTTTCATTAACTTATCTCTATATATTTTATATATTGTATAGTATACACTTTAAATTAATTAAACAATTATTTTTACACTTTATATTAACTAGATTCTTTAAATATATACTTTAAATTAGAATATAAAACTGTTTGCTAAATATTTATTTTTTTGTTAAATCTTAGAACTATATATATAATTTTATCTATGCTTTTTAATAGTATATAACTATAGTATTTAGCAGCTTTAATTTGAGTGATTTATATATTTTATCATTTTTATCATACTAGCAAATTAAAGTAAATTCAAGTGGTTTTTTATTTGCTTAATTAAATTTAAGTATTAGCAGTACCTTAATAGATAATAATTGTGTTAGTTATATTACTCTTAATGTTAGATAAACAATATTTTTAACTTTAAGAGTTATTACAATTATTAATATTATTAACTTGCTTATATTGCTTTTATTGTTAAATTTATATTAATAAAATAACTTATAAATAAATTAATATTTACTAAGCTATACTAATTTATTTTTTTTTCTTTATTACTTTTATTAATAATAATATGAAAATTATAAAACTTTTATGAAAACTTGATGTGGTCTAAATTATTTTGATACTTTCTAAAGAAGCAAAAGAAAATATCTTTATACAATTATTAATAGTAAAGAATGTTACTAATTCTTTTTTAAAAAATTTATTAAGTTCAGTTAGTAAATTTTGAAAACTTTTAAATTGTAATAAGTTCATATTATTTTTATTATTTTTAAAAAAATTATCTAGCTTATTTAAATATAATAATTACAAAAATTTACTAATTTTTTTTATTTTATAATATTTTTTTGAGCTTCATGTTTTGTTATTTGCTATTATTTAACCTATTAACAATAATTATTAGTAATATTTAATGAATGTTTACAATATTTAAACTTACAGTATTTATTATTTGTTTTATATAGTCTTTTTTATTAGACAGTAATAAGAAATTTTTCATAATTCTTATAAAGAGTTTCTTAAGTTTCTATAATTATACTATTTATAAATTTATATTTTTTAATTATAGGTATTATATAATAGCACCAAGCATAAAGTTTAGAAAGCTAAAAATTATTTTGAGTATATTTTAAAAATATTTTAACAAATTCTTAAATCTAATTTAAATAGAGATTTGCAAAATTAATTATTAATAATTAGAATTTATTAAAAGCCATGTTTTATTTTATATCTGAAGTTAGTTACAAGAATTATAAGTAAATAATTCTTTATAACTATTAATATACATTTTAAGAAATTTGTAATAAATTTGAAATAATTATTTATTACTAATTTCTGTTTTTTTATAACCTTTATATAGATTATTAAAAATAAAAATTATTATTTTTATTAAATTTTTAGTTTATTAGCTGTAATGGATGTTAAATTTAATATATTATTTATTATTTTAAAACTGCTATATTAAGGAATTGATGTTAATTACTGTTTAAAAGTTTAAAATAAATAATTTCTATATTGGTAATATAAATGATTTTTAGTATAGTTTAGTATATATTTAAAAAGACCAAGATCTAAAGCATGTATTTAATTAGTATAATAGCCTTATATATATTAAAGTTTTTAAAAGTTTATTATTTATAACAATATATATTTTTTGTACATTAATATAATAACAATAAACTAAAGTTTATATCTCAAAATATATTTTTTTTAAGATAAATTATATAATACTAATTATTTTTAGTATTTATCACTTGTATAATAAAATCTGAAGTTTTTAAAATTATTTTTATTAATCAAGTTATTTTTAATACTAAGCAATTTTTACATAATTATTTTGAAGAAGCTAGCTAATAATATTTGCAAACTTATTTGTTTTAACTATATTTATAATAATTATTGATATATGTAAAATAAAAATAATTATATTTCTATATACTACAAAATAGAGCTTTGGTTATTCAACAATAAATTTAAGAAAAACTAATATGCATTTCTGAAAGATTTTTCTGTATTTTTCAGAATTTATTAAACTTTTTTATTTTAAAACTCTTAGCTTTTAAGATTAAAAGATACTCAATTAATATTTAGAATTTCAGTTTGCTTTTTTGATAGTTGAAAATATTTTTAAGTAATAAAAACAAGAAATGCTTAAAAGATTTTTTATGTGGTCCAAGGTTGTTGCATCTAAAAAGTGACAACAAACATTGTCCAAAAAGTCATTTTAATTCTTCTTACTTTTACCAATTATCATTATATTGTTTTCTAAAGATTCTATCTTTATATTATTTCTTATTTCTTTTTTATTTTTATATTTAAAAACAAATAACTAATTAATATTATCAATAATTATTAAAGACATTATCATCTTAATTAATAGTTAATAATAAAATATATATTTAATATTTTTAAATATTTTTATAGAAATTTCTTTAAATATTATTTAAGGTAAAGTAAATTTATTAAAAAATTTCTTTTCAGTTTTTGTTAATAATAGAAACAAAAAAGTTTTCAAATTTATTAAAAATAATTATAAAAGTATCACCAATAAATTTAAAAATTAATACTTATTAACTATCTCTATAAATTCATGACAAGTATTGTTAGGCTATATAACATTTAGTAGATAGTACAAGTTATCAAAAACATTATTAAATGAAGCTTTTTCAAAATTCATAGTGTTAATTTTAATAAATTTATTAATAACATCATCTAATAAAGTATTTCTGTAGTTTTAAAATTACTTTAATTAGACATATTTTGAAATACTTCATCTTTTATTACATTACAATTAAAAGATATATTTTTTTATATAAGAAGGCTCAATTGGAATTAATTCAAATAAGATTAACATATTTTCTTTTTTATATAATAATAATATTATATAACATTTTATAACAATTAAGATATAAGTGTGAAATACAAATTATTAACTTTTTCTAATAATTATTTGTACCAATTCTTTATAGTAAAAATTAATTATTATTTAATATTTTATTAAGTATATTGCCTCTGGGCATCTATGTAAAGTTGTTTTTAATATAATTTTATACTTAAGTAGCCAAGTTTTATATTTCTAAGTTTTTTATTCAAAAAAATAAATTTATTAAATGCTAAAATACTTTTACCTAATTTAGCTTAGAAATTTAACAAGTAAACTTCTCTTGTTTATTAAAAAAAATAAAAAAAGCTCAATTGTAACTTCATTTTGATATATTATTTACTTAAAACAAGCCTAATTTTAACTAATTTATTGACAAAATACTCATAAATTCTTTTGTAAAACTTTATTCTTTTTATTTTTATTTATTTTTATTTTTTTAAATATTCCTCTAGCTTATTCTGTTCAAATTTATCTAAACAGGATTACTAATCTATATTATATAATCTATTTTTAACTTAACATAATTACAAATTTGGATTCTTTCTAATTTTATACAAATTTGTTCAATATTACTTCAAATTTACAAATAGATCTACAAGGTACTTTGTATTACTGTAATATCTTTTTAAATATTACATTTACTATTTGTCATATCTTCTTATTTATTATATATTTTAATCTGTTATATCTTCTTATTTGTTATACCTTCTTATTTGTTATACTTTATATTATTCAAATCTTTTCAAGCTCAAGAACCTCATTATTAAATCTATTTTTATTTTTAAAATAACTATACCTACATCTATTAATTAAAAATTAAACCAATATAATTTGAATTATTTTTTAGCCAAGTATGATGATTGTTTTGATATTATAACTAAATAAAACAATTTTCAACAAATTAAACCTATTTAATTTACTATACATTCAACTAAATGTTATAAGAATAACAAATTTTATTACTTTAAAGCATCTTATCAATCTTCTGTTATTTAATGTTTTTGTAATATATATTTTTTTTTTTTAATTTAAAATGACAACCTTGCCTGCATGTTGTTTATTAAGTAATATATGATTATATATAATATACATAGTACATCAACAAAAGTACAACTAGTCATATGTATAACTTTAGTCATTATCTAATTAAGGGTTCTATCTACAGGTTATCTATTAATACTATATTTGAAACCTGCCTATGAGTCTCCTATTTAAATTTTTGATTTTCAATACTATTTGTGTATATATCTGCAATACTTACATTATCGTTGTAATGATATTTGGGTTAAGGCTATCTTAGTTACTATTTATATCAAAATACTACCTTATTGAATGTTACTAAGTATTTATATTTCTTTGAATTTATCCTTAATATAGACTTACTAAATATAGTACCAAGATTACCTCTTAGATTTATCCAATTTAGTGTATTCTGTATTTATTAAGCTATTTTTGATGTCAAAGGTGTTCAAATTTCAGTAAATTTATTCTTTTCTTATAGTTTTCTTTTATGTTTACTATATCACCTGCTAGTGCACCTTCTTTTCATTTCTAATATATTTACTGCTTTTCTTGTATCAAGCATCAACTCCCTATATTGGGAAACTTCTTTTTTGAAACTTCCTTATATGCTGATCTTCTATTTACATGGACTTAAACCACAGAGCTTCATGTATCTTCATATAAGTTTTGCCTCTACTGAAATTGAACCATTGATCTTGTCTGTAGAGAAAAAGATGTCTAGATCACTAAGCTATAGAATCCTATCTCTATAATACATATTATACTTTATTTATCTTCTATTATTATTAACTTTTTTCAAAATCTATAACATCTTCTTTTTAACCAACTTCTGGTTTAATAACTTCTATAGATATAACTCCAAACTAATTTAAAAAAAACTAAAAAATCAACGCTTTCTACAAATCTATTATATAAAAATTAACTAAAAAATAGTTATCTAAAAACACTTATAACTATTTATTTTATTAAGATAACCTGTCTTGGCATCTTAAATAAACTTGTTCAGCATCAAATTGTGAATATATTCTAAAAATATTATATTTTTAAAGTTTAAACTCATTGAGAAAACTGTAATAATAACCTTTGGTCCCAGTTTTAATAATTTAATCTTCTTGTAGTTTTTGCTGCTATAACCTGTCTTATACTTTTAATTAAAGTTATAGTACACATTTGCCTAGTTAAAACAAGCTCTAGATGAAAAATTTTGACCTAATATTGGCCAAACTATAGCTAAATTCATTTTTTACTCTTTTACAAACTTTTTTCTTACCTTTTGTTCTTACTCTATTCTTATTTTTTCTTATATGGATTTTGTATAACTATTTGATCATTTTTCAATCTATAATTTATTAATTTATATAAAAATTTTGTAACCTATCTATTAATAGAATCTCATTAAACACAATTCTCTATTTCTATATTTAGCTCTTACTAATATTACACAACAATCTGTACTTAAAACTTTATTTGTATTTAATACCCAAGTCACATTGTGACCATAGTCATATTAGTTATACCTATGTACTATCTTAGTGATATCCTAATACTACAACCTTTATCTTTAATTATCACTCTTGTAAAATTATCTACAATTATATTATTAACTTAAAAAAATTTCTAAGTCTTTAATCAAATCTTTATTCAGCTTATTATTATTTAATAATGCCTACCTTAAGTTAAAAAGAACCTAACATAACAGATCTTGATTATTCTATCAAAACTTTTCCAATAGTTTTGATATTACTTTTTATAAAAAAGAAAATAATAGCAAGGCTTACCCAATTTCTTCCAAAGTTTAACCTACTACTAGCTTAACAAAAAACCTTAGATCAAACAAAATTATCTACTTCTTTCAAACTCCTACTTCTACTTCTATCATTATTTGTCTTTGTAGCAAATATTATACCAAATTTATCTTAATCTCAAATACCAATTACACTCAAGCTACTGAATTTACAACTACTCATATTAATAGTAACTCAAAAAAAATTAACAAAACAACTCAATAACTCATAACTAATCTTTTTTTTCTACTAACAGTGTTCCTTTATCTTCTATACCAGATGTTCATTACTATACTTGTCCTAAATATTCTCTTCCAATTGGTTATATCAAAAGAAATAAGCATCATTATCCTACTGAAAAATATGTCTTCAAAAATAACAAAGTTTATTATCTTATTTATATGACTGCCTCATTTTAACATAAAGCTAGTTTATTCCAAACCAAGAAAAATCTTACTCAAACTTTTCAGAACATCTTATATGAATCTTTCCAAATTACTAATCCTCTTACTACCTCTTCTTACCAAACCTTAACCTCTTCTAATCTTATTGATTCTTTCTTTTCTTTAACTACCAATACTAATCCTATTTCTAACCAACCAATTACTACTAACACTCTTAATATTTTTAGTCTGAATCTCAAAAATTCTAGTAATACTAACTAACTGGAAAATACTTTTAACAAATTCTCTTTCCAATCTTATTTAAGTATTCTCAAGCCAAAATCCAACTCTATTTATAACTGGATTGCAAATTTTCCAATTATTGAAGAAATTGCAAACTCTATTCTCTCTCTAACTCTTTACATTTCTTAAAAAATTTCTCTATAATTTTTATTCTAGCAAAGAAATTAAGCCAGCTACTGCTACCCAACCTGTACTAAAAGCCTTATTCTACTATATTATCCATATTATAACTGAGCAATAGTTTGAATTTTTAACTGATCTTATCTATATCAGCAATCCCAATATTGACAAAAGTGCTACTATTTTTTTTGACCTTCTTGAATCTATTTTTAAAAATCTTATTCTTAAATTTATAACCATTCTTTTTACCAAATTTAACTATCTTAAAATCTTAATTCATCTGTTACTAATCCTCTATTTATAACTCACAATGGTTTTTAACTCTGCCTCAATCTTGCTTGTCTTTATCTTTTTTTATTCAATAACTATCAGTCTATTGATTATCAAAAATTTACAAAAGATCTTCAATTTAGACAAAAAGATTTAAAATTAAATCTTTTACACAACTACTAACTTTAAACAAAAACATCTTACTATTCAGTTAGTTGCTAAATTTAATATCAAACTCTTCTTTAATATTCCCAAACCAAATTTTCTTAAGAGATTTTATATTTCTTTACTAAAAAATTCTTCTGATCACTTTAACTTCTAGTTTAATATCTACTACCCTTTTTACAATAAACAATTTTCTTCTAATAATGACAAATAAAAAGTTTGCACCTCTCTTAGAATTCAATTCTGTCAACATTTTATTTTTCAACTCTTTAATTATCTTTCTGAAACTTATATATTTAAAAAACCCAACTTACTTCAAGAGCAATGTGAAAAAGCATCTCATGTTGCTAACTTTCATTATCTAATTTGTAATAACAAAGAATATTAATAATATCTTAATGACAAAAAATTCCATAACAATACCAAGCTATTTAATAACATTTTAACTAAATCTTACACATTATTTCTCTTTCAAAAAGATGAAACTTGAATTTATCCAACTCTCAACTCTACTTTATTCTATAAAAATAAAGAACATGCTGCTTTACTTGACCAACTAAAGCCTTAGACAAATTTGTTAACCAAGCTGAAAACTTTGTTTGTGAATAAAACAAAGTAAAAACTAATCCTAAATATTACAACTATTAATTCTACTGCTATCTTTCTTTCTAGTACTAGACTACTACTGAAAATTATTATATACAGTCTCTGTTCAAAAAGGAGGCTATTAACTTATTCACAAAAAACATTATTAATACTAAATTCCTTGCTCAAATTATTACATACTTTGATGTTATTAAAAACCAAAAGCCAACCTACTTACAAATAGTTAAATATTTTAATGATACTATCTATCTAGTAGCTAAAAAATTTTTATCCAAGAAATTTAATCTTGACTTCCAACCTGTTTTCATCTTAAACTCACTATTTTTACAATCTTCTTTTTAAGTTTTTGTCTTTTATAACTAATATTAAAGCAGCTACTACTTTACTAAAAAACATACTCATTGTAATTAGTAAGAAAAATGAAATAAGTAGGCAGGTGGACAAGCCTATTTATGTAAAAGGCCAGGATAATGATGGTCAGACCCAATGTACAGAGCAGACTATAGTACCTTGCACAGCTATAAGAGCTGAGCATATAGTAACTGACTTTGTAAAAGACAATTTTGAAAGATTATTTACAACATCTATAATTCTTTATAATCTTTATATATGTTTTAACAAATTCCTTTTTTATTACAATTTGTCACTTCTCCCTCATGGTCAAACTATTCAAACTTTAATTCAACATATTGATAAACATAATAACAACAAAATAGTATCTTGTATCATATTTTCTGTTAATTCATCTTATAATAAAACTTATATATATCTTTCTAATGATACTCTTTTACTAAATCAAATTGTTATTACTCTATATCTTCTTTTTATATTCTATAATCTTCTTTTTAAATCTACTCTTTAATTCTATTTCTATTTTATCTGATTTTTTTTTAATAATTATACTTCAAACTCCAATCATAATCTTTTCTTATTATTAGCAAATTCAACTCTATATCATCTCAATCTAACTATTGCTACACACAATATTAGAGGCTTTAATGAATCTACTAAAAGAGAAGCATAACAAGATTACTGTCTCAATTATGACATATTTATTGCAAGCATCACAAAAAAAAATCTCTAATAAATCTAATCTCTTTTTCTACAACAATAACTTTTTTACTTACTATTAGTCTAACTCTTCTACTTCTATGAAAGGCACTGTTAATATGAATCATAATCATTTTAGATCTCATATTTACAATGTTCATATTCATCCTAGAGGTGCTATAGTACTTGATATTTTTTTTTGAAGTTATATTAAGCTTTACATCATTTCAGTATATCTGTCATCAACTAACACTTTTATTTACAAACAAATCCAAAATAAAGTAATTAACTAAATTCAACAAGTCTCTCAACTTCATATTTATTCTATTATTCTTGGTGACTTCAATATACAGGACAATACCCACAGCTCCTCTTTTAAATAAAACTTATTAACTTTCTTAACAATTCTAATATGTATGCTATTGGAGTTTACTTTAACAACAAACACTTTATTTAATTTAACAATACTAGAGTAGTCATATTGATTATATCTGGACTGACCAATTCAATATACAATTCCTTTTTTCTTACAGTCTTAATAATAGTCAAACTTCTATTTCTAGTAATCATCTTTTTCTTTTCTCTATCTGAACATTTTTACATGCTTATAGCAAACCTTTACATAAACATACTGGCATTAACTACTATATTTTTAACTATAAAGCCATGTCTACAAAGAACTGAAAATCTTTTGCAAATACCTTATCTCAACAACTTTTATTAAACAAAACTCCTATTAATAATAAGACTCTTGAGAGTATTAAAACCACTTGGCACAAAATTTAATGCTCTATTATTTACTCTGTTACTTATACTATTTTTAACAAAGTCTCTTGCAAATGCAGTTACAACTATTAATACTTACCTTATAGTATCTATTACACTTATCTTTTAAAAAACTTAGTCACATTATTAAAATTGTTAAAAAACTTATTCAATATTTCAATACCTTTTATATTAATCAAAGCATCTTTCAAATTAACAAACAGTCATAATGTGACCTTTAATTACTTACTTCTACTGATTTAACCTTTATTCAAACTTGCTTTAACATGCTTACTCAATCTGGAAACAACTCTTTCATGCTTACCATCTTGAAAACTTCCTCTTACTTTAACACAAATTAACCAAGCTACTGACAAAAGATATGTTAACTTTACAACATATTTTACTTAGGCTATTAACAACATTCTTAATCGTTATTACCAACCTGTCTACTTCACTTATATAAAACTTCCTTAAGAGCTTATTACTAACCTATTAATTATTAAATGACATATTCAATCACATTTTCAAAACTGAACTATACACAGACTTATCAATCAAACTTTTTTAATAATTTCTGGCAACAACACTATCTCCTACTCTTTTACATTAACCCAACTTAGTATTATTTTCTTAATTCACCTATTACTAATAACGAACTTCTAAGAACTCTCTTTCAACTACCTAATAACAAAGCCTGTGGTCCTACATGCATTTGTTATAAAATGCTCAAACATATTAGCCTTCAATGCACTTCTGCTATTATTGCTCTCTTTAACTATTGCCTTATTGAAAACAGAATTTTCAAGTAATAAAAACATAGTCACATTTATTCTGTTTCTTAATAAAACACCTTTGATAATAACCTTAACCTTACTCAACCTATTAGTCTTGTCGAACATATTTATAAGCTCTATACCAAAATTCTTACCAATCAACTTAGTTCTGTATTTTTAACTCATTCTATTATCTTATCTTTTAATTATGTTTCTCTCTCTAATAACAGTACTTCAATTCTATCCATATTCTTAACAACCTTATTAAAGATGCTTCTTGCAATTATAAGGATATTTGATTATTCTCACAAGTTATAAGTAAAGCCTATGACTCTGTCAAGTTTACTTTTTTTAAACATGCACTTTCTCACCTCTCATTTCTTTTATCTACTATTAACATTTTCTTTAACCTTCTCACTAATCATTACAATTAAGTTATAACTAATCTTGGCTTAACTTCATCTTATTCAGTTTACAATAATATTGACTAAAGTAAAATTATTACTCCTTTGTTATGGCATATCTACTATAATCCACTTATCTTTTATATATATTCAAACACTTCTGGTTACAAATTACAATCCTCTTGAACCACTAACCTCAAACTTTAAACATCCAACTTATTAAAAAAAATGCCTTGTCTTGGCTTATATGAATGATACTCTTTAGATTTCTTTATACAATCTGAACTATTACACATATTGAATTTTTTTATGTTATAGCCAATATTTAAGTTAACTCTTTAAAATCCATTTTGGTTACTAACAATCCTCCACCTTATTATACACCTATCTCTTATAACAACCATCTTCTTTCTTTATACTCTCCTAAAATATCTTTTAAATTTTTAGGTTGTTGGTTCACTTTAGACAACAAATAATTTAAATAAACAAATCTACTTATCTTTGAATCTTCTCAACTAATTCAAATTGCTAAAACAAAATGTATTACTGACTCACATGCTCATTATATTATTAACACAGTAATTATTCCTACTCTTGAATATCAACTTTAAAATATTGTAATCAATTAATTAACTTGTAACAAAATTTTTACTTAGCATATTGGCCTTGTTAAACTTAAAGCCAAATTTTGCTATACAATACCTTCTAGTACCCTTTTATATTTATAAATTTACAACATCAAACATATTTGAGACATCTAACTGCAACATTATATTTCTAATTTTCTTAAACAACTTAATAATCCTAACCTATTAGGCACATTTACTTGTACTTGAATTTAACAATTATAAACCAATCTTTGGTCTTTAATCAGTATTTTTTTTCATTCCAATCCAATTATTAATAGTTTTAACCACCTAACTACAAACTTTAAAATTATACAGCTTATTAAATATATTGGTTAGACATTCTCAATTAATCTAACTTATAACATTCCTTACACTTTACATGATGAAACTATTTTTTTGGAACCTCTTATTTTAAATATTCTGTTTTCAAAAAACAACTTAGATACTATAAACTTCTTTTTTTTGACCAACTTACCATCTATGATAATTTATATTTATTATATTGGCATCATATTTTTCCTAGACTAAACAAATTCTCTAAAGGTATTATACCTCAATAGTTTACTACTCTTAAGAATATTACTACAAGTCATTTCTATTAATGTTCATTATATGATTATTTTAATCTACCTCAATCAAACTACTTTTCTTATATTACTGGCTATTTTAACTCTAATACCAAGACCTAGTTACTTACTGTCCTTAATAATCAAATTATTGTTAGCAAGACTAGAAGGCATAACAGCTCTACAGGTCTTACTCTTATCACTCACTAGCACTGTTCATTTTAGTTTTAGTTTTTTAATCCTTATTCTACTTCTCCTTCTACTACTACCATATGTTCTGAATGCTATCTTAATTCTAATACAATTGCTAACAAATACATTATCTTTATTCTTACAAATTTGGTAACTAAATTATTTTGTCATATTAATTTTAACAAAACTCTTAACCTACATGCCAACTTTCTTAATATTGCATACTCTGTAGCTATCTGACATCCTTTATATATCTTACCTCTTTTTTTATTAACAATCAATTCATAACAATTATCTTGCATCTTTCAATTATACCAACTTACTGACAGTTTACAGTCTATTGCTAATTCTAATTATAACCTAACTACTATCTTATTTTATACTAATTATTTTGTTATTGAGCTTGGTACTTCTTAAAGCTCTATGGGCATAGGCTGGGTTTAAGTTGATAACTCTACAACTACCTATTTATTTCAGGCACAAGTTAAACTTTGGTCATGCTCTTTTAAAGCTGAAATTCTTGTTATTCTTTCAGCAATTATTACTTTCCCAAAAACTGTTTTGTTTATATCTTTATTGACTTACAATCTGTAATTTCCAAATATCACAGTATCTGCTCATCAGCTTCTAAACTTTTTTATATTTATACTTTATATTTTTCTATTTAGCAAACTCTTATCAACTTCATTAACTCATAATATTTAGCTTACTTTTTACAAAGTTACTGCAAATCAAGATGACCTATTTAATGATCTTACTGACCAGCTTGCTTATAGTTATCAAATACTATTCTTCTTAATATTTTTATGTAACAACTCTTATAACTCTGTATATATTCTATTTATTGACCAATTTCCTATTAAAATTCCTATTCAATGCTTTATTCTTACTATCTGTCAAGCTCATATTATAGCACTTTGATATCCCAACATCATTTTCAACAATGGTCTACTATTGTATCTAATATTAACTAAGAAGCCACTTGGCTTTATATTAATAACAATCAAAAAATCTCTAACTTTGCTCATAGTTTTATTTCTCTACTTTAAAAATCTTTTGTATTAAAATTCTTTTGAATGAACTACCTGTTCCTTATACTCTTCACAATGTAACTCTTCTTACTTTCTTTTCTGCCACTAATGCAATCAAACTAGTTCTTTACTACACTGAACTCTTTGTTCTTTCACTTAAACAATTTACTATTTAATCTCTAATTTTTTTAACTGCATTTTAAATGCTATTACTCTTGACATGTCTGCTAATCCTGTTTTTAATCTATATCAAGAAATTCTTACACTTAACAGTATTAAACTGCATAACTTTTCTTATATACTTCACACTTCTATAAAAAAATTATTTAACCAAATATTATAAATTTAACTGTGATACAAATCTGAATATCTTGTGATCTGTTATTGGAATCGAATAATTTTTATATCACTTCATCTCTTATTTCTACTTTATCTGGCTTAGTTCCTATTGACCTTGTTTTTACTATTTATAATACTTTTATTCCTTACTGTATAGCTACTTCTCTTTCTATTAAATTTATTTTTTATTTAAACCAACAAATATATAAACAATTATAAATTCTATATTGTATTTTATATTTAGCACAGTCTTCAATTACATCTTCTACAAACTCAATTCATAATTCTCTTTTTAGTCTACTATTACCTCCTATCTCAATACTACAAATTATTACAAATTATTATTAAAATTGATCTTTGAACTACCCAATAGATTAAATATCATACTTCTCTTTTATATATTATTAGTAATATTTAAATCTAGATAAGTCTTGCCAACTTTTGTAGGTTTAGGTTACAAATTTTATGTTTGAGTCTTTATTTTTTATATGTAATTTAAAAGCAAGTTTTTTTTGTAAAAACTTTAATTAAATTTTAATAAAGTTAAAGGTATAACCTTACTATTAATATTAAAAAAAAAAAATTACTTTATTTTAAAAATAACTATTATATTATAAATTAATTAAACAAAATTTGAATCAAATTAATGTACTTATTAATTTTATAACATGTAAATTTTTTTGTACTTTTTTAATTTTTTTTTTGTTTTTTTTTTTTTTTTTTATTGTTAAAGTAAAGTTATGCTCTCAAGTCTTTATTTGTATATTTGTTCTAGCTAGTACAATTTTTATTATATATTATCTATCACTATATATCTATTTAGACATAGGACTTAGATATTATTATCTGTAATCTAAACCTACTAGAGCTTTGTATTGTGTCCCACTCATATTTAATCTAGATTTTTGTTTCACTACCAATTATATTAGGTAACCTGCATATTCCTCCCATGTCTTACAATCTATTTTTCATAACTTCCAAATTGG
The DNA here is from genome assembly GCA_910591915.1 of Cetraspora pellucida. NCBI lineage: Eukaryota > Fungi > Glomeromycota > Glomeromycetes > Diversisporales > Gigasporaceae > Cetraspora > Cetraspora pellucida. The sequence continues at coordinate 19,242 of CAJVQA010003052.1, forward strand.
TCACTAGGTTGTTTGCTCTTTTTGAGCTTCTATCTATAGTTTGCCTAAAGGGTGCCTCTCTAGCATGTATCTTAAGCCAGATTTCTGCTGTTGCTGCTAACTTTCCAATTCAGGTACTGTAGCATATATCTCAAGTCAGATACCTCTGCTATTGCTAGTTTGCAACCTTTTTTGGTCTTAACATTATTCAAACAGATTGTGCATTTAACTTGCCCCTTAAATACTCCTTTTATAGTATAGATAGAACTATATTTTGGAAATAGTACCTTTATTTTTTTTCAGCTATTGGTTGATGTTCACTTTCTACTTAAACATATAAGAACTTATCTTGTGTTTGCACCACTCAAAGCCAGTTTGTATCTCTCTGTATACACTGACTTATACAGATATCTGTGTAAATCTGCATTTCTACAAATATCCTATGCTTGTTTGCAAAGGTCATTTTCAATTTAAGTATTTCAACTTTGATTAGTACAGCATTTATATTGGTATATTCTACTTGTTTTATCATAGGCTTCCATATAGGTGTGACCAAAGCTCTGGTTTGGTACCTTTAGACATACAAAACAGGCTACAACTTCTTTATACATATATTTATCTTCAATTTTTAATCATTCCACAGCATCAGAGGTGCTTTAATCTTGATAAAACTAATTTTTTGTCACAGACCTTTTATGTATGCACTGCTTCTTTCATTACTCCAGTACATATTACCTTGTTATTACTCTTTCAATCAAGTACTTCACAAGTTGGATATGAAGATGTTGGTACTGCTCTGTCTCTAGAGGACTTATATGCACAATACTTTGTGTAACAAAACCTTCTGTGATGCTACTGTTATCTGTAGCACCTGCACTCTGCAAAATCAAGCTTTTTCTAGAAATTCCTTTTTTCATCATGTACTGCACTTGAACTTAACTACAGAGCTTCATGTTCAATTACAGGTTCCTTATAGGTTACAAAGCCTAAAATCTTTTGATTTTGTTTCTAGCTAGACTTGAACCATTGACCTTAACTGTAGGAGTATGAGAGCTTAACAATTAAGCTATGAGACACACACTCTTTTGTACTTTTTTAATAAAAAATATAATTTATTTATAATATATATATAATATTTTAATAAAAATTTAATAAATAACTAACTAAATAATATATAAAATA